>JADRCD010224833.1:42411-66097 GCA_019843815.1 Montemys delectorum | reverse complement strand
AAAAAAAAATACATAAGTCCTGAAAGTTATCATTAAAATAAATATTTTCCCCATGTGCCAATGGATCGCCTTGCACAACCCAGGGATGCCATTGTTTGGCCACTGCACTCTAATCTGCTGCTGCTGGTAGTCTACTTAAAAGTCCCAGCAAGATCCCATTACAGTGTTCACTTAATTCTTCAATTGCACAAGCCTATTTTTTTTCAAGTCCATATCCTGTAATCTGTGTCCTGTGTGTGTATGTGTGTGTGTGTGTGTGTGTGTGTGTGTGTGTGTAAAATCATGTCCTTCCTGCATTTCAGCTGCACTTTTTATCTCCCTCTGACTTATGAAGTCTTCTCTGTCTAGAATGTCATTGCTCATAACAGCTGCTGATGTGTATTTAACTAAATGGAATATAACCTAACAGACAAATTCTTGGAATGTCACCTGTCTTTTCAACAGGAACAAATACATCCTGAACTTAATTCTTTCTTGCTTTTATTTGGAACATGCTTTTTAAAAAAAACTAGTATCCAGTGGTAGTGGCACACACCTTTAATCTCAGCACTCAGGCGACAGAGGCACATGGATGTCTGAGTACAAGGTCTACAAAATTAAAATAAGTTCCAGGGACAGCCATGACTACATAGAGAAACCCTGTCTCAAAAAAACAAAAAGCAAAAACAAAAGAAAAAATCTACTTTCTTCTCAATACTTAAATGCATAATGGAAATATATTCTGGAGAAATGTGTTGTTGGGTAATATTTGACCATCACAGAAAAGCTACTATAGAGTTTTATTGTGTATCAGATCCATCAGTCCTTATCCAAAATGTCCTTACATGGCATATGACTGTGCCTGGAATGAATGGATTCAGTAAGAGTAACAGAGATCAACTTTGGTTAGTTGGTTGGTTGGTTGGTTGGTTGGTTGGTTGTTTCTTCCTTATTTATCTTTCCAAGTCCCAACAAAGTCCTCCTAAGCAAAAAGGATGTTGCAAATCCAGGGATTAGTTTTCCAAGGGCCATGGGAAAAAAAAAACATTAACCTTTGAAACTGCAACCAGCATCCCAGCCAGGAACTCATACAGACTTAACAGCCCGAATAAAAACATTTACCTTCCCTGTTTCAACCTTCCTGACTTTAACAGCTCAGACTGGAAGCACAGAATAATACAAACACACTGTTCAAAAATTCATAAAAATTCAACAGGTCGACTCCAGGCTCTAGTAACAGAAAGCCCAATCTCTGAGAAGACTTTATCTTCCACTATTCCAGGTCCTTCTACCATCTACTGGGGCTGGGATGGAAGCACTGTACTGGAAAGGGGAGAGGCATTAGAGAAGGAAAGCACAAGAAAAGTCACATCTCCACTCATAGTGAGGAAGGAAGGAAGGAAGGAAGGAAGGAAGGAAGGAAGGAAGGGGAAGGAAGGAAGGGGAAGGAAGGAAGGAGGGAGGGAGGAAGGAGGGAGGGAGGGAGGGAAGGGGAAGGAAGCAAGCAAGCAAGCAACCCTAATTAAATTCAGTGGACACACATACACAAAGAGAAATATGAAAGTAGGTGGAGACTAGGAGAAGAAAACATAATGGTGAGAAATATGATCAAAATACATCATATACATGTATGAAATCTTTCCAAAATTTCCAAATTTTTAAAAAGAATCAAAGCTGTTTCTCTATGCTTGATAACAATGAGACAGACTCATGTCCACCTTCAAGCCATAGGATTTCCATTACTCTTCCTTTAAGACCCCCTTCTTTTTCCAAGTCTTCCCTTTCTTTCAGTTCAAGCCTCAGCCTCTCCTGAGAAACCTATCTTTTCTGCTTTGACCCTATGTTTTCTACAGATTTAATGTGGATTAAATCAGAGCCACATGGAGATACCAATTTACATCAGGTGGCACAAGTGCTTTGGAAAATTATTTTAAGAGTTATCAAATGAAACCTAGCAACTCTACTTAGGTATAAATACTCAGGAGAGATGAAGCAGATGCTCACACTAGATGTTCATATTAACATTTTAGCTTTGAAAAGGGAGAAATGACCAAAACACCTAACAACTGATGAAGGAAGGAACATGTACACAATGGAATATGCCCCACAGGCCAGCCTGGTCTACAGAGTTAAAGCCAAGGCTACACAGAGAAACTCTGTGTTGAAATATAAATAAATATATACAAAGATAGATAGATAGATAGATAGATAGATAGATAGACAGACAGACAGACAGACAGACAGATAGATAGATAGATAGATAGTAAAAGCCAGGCCAATGGTGGCGTACACCTTTAATCCCAGCACTCCAGAGGCAGAGGCAGGTAGATTTATGTGAGTTCCAGCCTGTTCTACAGAGCAAGTTTCAGGTCAGCCAGGGCTACAAAGAGATATTCTGTTCCAAAACAAAAATAAAATAAACAAACAAATGAAATATTACCCACAAAGAAAATACAATAATCCTTGAAACAATTATACAAAGGAAAAATAGCTATATACACAAAGGCTTAGGTATCATTTCATGTCTATGAAATGCCCAGAACAAGTAAATCTATAGTAACTGAAATTAGATTGGTGATTACCTAGGGTTGGAAGAGTGTGAAAGATGAGGAGTGACTGCTACTGTTTCTTTCTGGGGTAATAAACACCCCAGAATTATATCATGGTGATTACTCATGACTCTATAGACATACTAAAAAAAACAGTTAGTTTAAAAGATTTTATAAGACCTAGAGTGCTGAACACTTTTATTCCAAGCACTAAGGATGCAGATGCATGTGAACCTCTGTTAGTTCACAACCAGACTGATCTACAAAGAGTTCCAGGCCAGCCAAAAGTACACAGAAAGATCCTGTCTCAAAAATAAATAAGTTTGATAGTATTAATCGCACTCTCATTCTGATCTCACCTAAACCCCTTTTTACATCATCAGCTCCTAAAATCTTCCCCAGGAATCTCTTGCTTTACCCTCTGCTTGACATAATTTCTTGCCCAAACTTGACATGACTCCATCCTTTAGTTCTGAGTTCAAACATTATCTCTCAGTAAGGCTATCCCCGACCACTCTATCCAAAACAGGACAGCCACTTGGCATCTTACTCTCTCAGCATCTCAATTACTTTTCAACACATCCACATTACTTTATGTGAATTTACTCAATTTAGCTATCAGACCCACCAGTCTGCTAGTACCATGAAAACAAGAACCATCTACCTGCCAGGCATGGTGACACATACCTTTAATCCCAGCACTCCAGAAGCAGAGGTAGGCAGATCTCTACAAGTTCAAAGCCAGCCTGGTCTACAGGACAGGACAGCCAGGAATACACAGAATACTCAAAACACAAAAACAAACAAACAGAACCATCTGTCATCCCCCACTATAATCCCAGATGGCTAACACAGTTCCTCACATTTAAGTAATATTTTCATTTCCCTAATAGGCCTGTCCTCATATGTACCACTCTCAGTTGATATCACAGCCACCATCACCATCCTTACCCCTTTAGGGCCCTTATTCATCTTGCAGCTAAAGCATTCTCTCCCCAAAGCCACCTTCTCTTGACACTTCTTCCCACCAGGGTAGCCAGTCTCACCTTCACTCTATCACCTAGTCATTACTGGTAGCCCTGCTACCAAAGCAATTATGTTGAATTATGCCTAGGGTTTGAGGAAAAATGGGGGAGAAGGGTGCTTTTATTGTGTACTTGTGCCTACTACTTTGAAAGCCTTAGGGCAAAAGAAAATCTTCATTTTTGTACCCCTAGTACTTGGCACATCGTCAGGCACAGTACTACTATAACTGATAACAGCTAACATTTATTAAGTGCTTAATGTGTGCTTGACACTTCTTGGTTGTATAGTAAGAGAGTAAATGAATTAATGGATTCCTCCAATACCAACCTTAAGGTCGGTCTGATGGGGAGAGCAGAATAGCATAAGGGCTAATGCAGACCACCACAAGGCCAAAGCTGTTGGCCTACCCTGTTCCTATGCCTTCAAATCTTAAAGTATGCTTTTCTCAGAGTCCATTAATGTCAGATCTCTTCAAACTCACTTAAAACACTTCCTTCCATTACTTACAACTCACTTCCTGGACTTGGTGCCTGGAAACAATTTCTAGGATGTCACCACAAGCAATATTAAACTGCCTCACGGTTTCCTGCTGTGCATCTGCATTATCAGTTAAATTGCCTCATATTAACCACATTCCAGTCCACAGGGATCACTGAAACACTAAATAAGATTTAAACATACCTGTCCAAGAATGTCACTTAGCACCACTCCTTTTATGCCTCTAGAAAATCTCTGCTTGGCCTGAAGGTTTAGATTTCCAGTGAATCACCTGAATATTGGTGACCTTTTTCCTTCATCACTTTGATGTTTGATTCAAGACAATGTGTCATTATTTAAAATGAACACAGACTAAACAAACTCTTGTTAGTAAAAATAAGTAATGTTCTGCCCAGACAATCTGCCTTACATTTATTAAATACAAAACCTTTTAAGAGTTCTAATAGTGATGGGCGGGTGGTGGCGCACGCCTATAATCCCAGCACTTGGGAGGTAGAGGCAGGCGGATTTCTGAGTTCGAGGCCAGCCTGTCTATAGAGTGAGTTCCGGGACAGCCAGGGCTACACAGAGAAACCCTCTCTCAGAAAAGCCAAAAAAAAAAAAAAAAAGAGTTCTAATAGCAAATTGTTTTTTTTAATGCTATATACATTTCAATCTGAGAACTTAATGTCTAAGCATCTTAATTCAGATCCTATCTAGTAAACACAGCTCATAAATTCTTCCTAGACAATCATGTGCCAGTTCACAGGGAACTAAAAAACAAGTCTGATAGTCCTTACTCTCAAGAAGTTTGTGTCTCACTTAATATAAGCCAGCTGAGGAACAAGACTTGGCACTGCCATCCTAATGTGATTGTAAAAACAGAAAGGCACCTGACTAGGATGGGAGCGCAGACAGCTAGCTGGTAGGGAACTGACATCTATCTGACCTTAAACCTATGGACTCCTACTCTCTCAAGTGAAACCAGTAATTAATAAGTAGCAAAAGTGGGCAGTTATGTTTTATAAAATGATTCACATTAAACATTACCATGGTGCCAGCACAGGGACTGATCCCCCCAGCTTCCCACCCTGAACAAATAGTAAATCACCTCCTGGATCTAATAATACACGTTTTATCACTCATCATATTGCAGACACCAGCTTCACAATTACACATATTGTTTTTTAATCAATTTTTATTTTTTAATATTGTGACAGTATTAAATCAGTCTTAGCCCTTGGTCCTTAAAACTTTGTTCTCTGTTACCTGAAACGTGCCTTTCTCTGACATTTCTGGTATAAAATACATCAGATATTCTTCTTAATCATTTGACAAGACGATGTAAAACACTAAGTTCCTAATATGGGCCTGGCAATTACATTGATCCTATGTTTACTACTCATAAGGATCCTTCTACCCTAGGAAAATCCAGATTCACTGTTTGGATATACTGTTTCATAGCATGAGAAAGAGCTGGGATTTGAACCCAGATCTGATTTACCTTGCCGTTATAATGGCACGAGGTATCAGAGATAGACAAAAGAAAGCGGGGCCTAAAGAACGCTCAGTCTGCCCCCATCCACCTACCTGCCTACTTACTCAAGGGGGCCTGCACACTTGGCTTTCACGATAGCCAAGTGACTACCCTCAACACCTTCTGTTCTGCCTGACAGAACGAATGGCCAGTAGCAACCAAAGCCATTTTCTCCAATGACAAGGGTAGTACCTAAATTGATCATTCATTCCCTAACCTCCTGTCCATCCATACTCCTAGCTATGGACAGAAACTGTACAATTAACACTTGCTGTAAGTCACAACTAATTTTCATAACTTCTATTTTCATATTCTTTCAATCTCATCACAGGTTAACATATTTCCCAGGTCTTTTTCTTTTTATCTTTTAACCACTGAGCAGTCTACTTGAAGATTAATAAGGCCATTTTCATATTAATTTCACACTTAATGAAATTCCATGCTTTGGTAAATTCCCTTACCCAAGTGCTCAGATATTACAGTGATGCACTCCATCAAACATACTTACAAAACAAACTTGTCAGCCTGCTACTGTCAAGAGTGAGAACAAGCCGGGCGGTGGTGGCGACGCCTTTAATCCCAGCAATTAGGAGACAGAGGCAGACGGATTTCTGAGTTCGAGGCCAGCCTGGTCTACAGAGTGAGTTCCAGGACAGCCAAAGCTGTACAGAGAAACCCTGTCTCGGGAAAAAAAAAAAAAAAAAAAGAGTGAGAACAGATGACAGCTAGTCATCTGAACTTGTCCTATTTTAATGTTCACTTGAATACTTGGTGCCTCCAGTCCAGCAAGCCTCTGAACTCTGAACAAGAAAGATAAGACACATCCTCATGCTTTCTCGGCAATTCTGAAGTGACTTCCAGAAAGTGTTTGTGCGTGCTGTTGAAATTCCAAATTCACAACTCTTACTAGAAGGACAGAATTTAGCCTGGAGCTCCTTTTTTAATCCCAATAGTTCACAAACTAAATCACTTTACCTCCCCAGATTCTCAGACTCTTGTTTGTTATATTCTAACCCCCTCCTCCCTTTTCTATTAAAAATAAAATAAAATAATATAAAAAAGCTCTTCTTATGCCTCCACATCCATTTTCATGCGCAAACTTCTAATTTCATTCAGCAGGTGTCACAGGATTTCTGCAAAATTTACAAGACACCTTTTGTAAATAAGAACCCTAGCTGCTGGAGAGACTGAGCAGCTGGGCAAGGGTCACACTGCATGTGCATCACTTGGACATGAGATGCACTGTTTGAATAATTATTAGATTTTTGCCCTAGAGGCCCTTCCTCTTTCAAACTTCCCTAGTACAATTCTCAAAATGCTGAAATAAACACATTCCACGGGCTTTCCTAAAAGAGGGTTTATGATGTCTTGTGAATGCTGCTTTCCCGAAGAGCCTATGCTGTCAACTTTGTTTTTCAATGTCCTTAAGCAATTCTATTAGTCATAGAGAAAAAGTGAACATTTGCTAATGATTCGAGAGAGATAAAAGCATGTGAGTTCTAGGGCTAAGGAAGGGAGTGGCGGTCTCAGCTGGGAGGGGAGATAGAAACCAAAGCAACAACACCCAAATTGGACCACAGAAAAGTTGCACTTTCCAAACTCAACTTCTAATGTTTCCGTGGGTACTGAAGTTACAAGTATCAACATTTCCACAAGAAAACTAAGCCTCAACCAGAGACTCCAAGCAAAAGAAGAAGGGAGGGAATTTGCCAGACTGGATTATAAAACCTTTTCAAAATCAGGTGTTCAGTGACGACCTAAAGGTGTCTTCCTTCATAGCCTTTGGCCCTTGCTTGTATGGAGACTCAGATAAGAGGAAGAGACAGCAAAGGCAAAGGGCCTTCCTGTGCAGGCCAACCTGCCCTTAAATGTTCCAGAAGCCCCCTCCCTTTAAGAACCTCACACCCCTTCTGTAATGGTTACGGGCCTCAAGCAGACAGGCTGCAACCTCTCAGGACCTGCCAACTCCCGGGGTCGCCCCAAACACACCCTTATGAGGACTTGCTTCCGGAGACCTCCCCCCTCCCAGCAGCTGTATGACAGTTTTCTGGGGTTCCGTACATCCCGCCTAGGGAGCCACCGCGTCAGCAGTTCCCGCCCTCAGGTGAGGAGGGGACATCTGATCATCCGAGCCCCTCTACCCCGCGCGCACCCCGTCCCCGAGCCTTCCCGCATCGCCATGGCAACCGTCCCCCTCCCCGCTTGACGCCTCCACGCGGGGCGCCCCTCCGGCCCGGGCAACAAGTCCCCCAAGCGCGGCCCACGGCCTGCAGCCCTAGCCCAGCCTCGCCTCCCCCGCGCCCGGCTCCGCCCGGCCGCACTCACTTGATCCTGGAGCCCATGGTCCCGGGGCCTCCTCATGGACCCGCGGGCCCCGCTCCGCGCTGCACTGCGCTGCCCGCCCGCCCGCGGCCGACCGGCCTCCCTCCGGCGCTCTCCCCGCCCCTTCCTCCCTTCCCTCAGGCAGGGGCCCGCCTGCTCGAGGCTCGCTCCCTGGCCGCCGCCGCTGCTGTCGCCTCCCGGGGTTAAAGTACTCGATCCAGCCGGGCGAACGCCATGGTCGCCGGCGCGCGTACCCGGTGCGCGCCGCCCCCTCCGTCTCTCACACCGCCGCCCCCTCCCGCCCGCGCCGATGACCGCGGGGGCTGCTGGGAAGTGTAGTCCACTCGCGTGAGGCTGGTCGGGGGGCGGGAAGCGCACAGCAGGACACCGGCCTACCTTGAAAGGCCTGTGGCTTCTCTGAGAAGAGACCTAGGGACCTTTGTCCTACTGCTTTTCCTCAGAATCCAGCCAAAGCGCCCTGAAGAAACTTCCATCGTGTCCCCAGAGGCCACTAAAGAAGCCTTCATCCACTCCTCAAGTGAAGAACTCTTGACAGGCTAAAATTCGTGGTACCTGAATTGGAGGGAAACAGTTGTCCTCCCCTCTTACATGCTTTAACTCAGGAACCCACAATGACTCCAGTTTCACTGAATCAGGCTTCGGGGTTCTTGTTTCCCGAATTTGAAAAATGAAGTTCACAGACCATGGAAGTTTGGCTTTAAAGAGTTTTTGGTTTTGGTTTTTAATACATAAGTGGGAGCTTGGGGGGAGAGCCCGCCCAGCCCAGGAAATGGGATACCATAGAACTGCACGCCAGGAGCTGAGAATGAGTTAGCCCAAATGTTTAACCTGTGGAACCAATGATTTTATTGGACTTTCTTACACAACATAAGTGGGGGCTGCTTACAGGGTGACTCCAATGCAGCTGCTTTGACACTAGAAAGTGTCCACCCTACACACCCCCACTACCACCCCCCAGGATGGCTCATTTCTTTAATCCCAGCACTTGAGAAGCAGAGGCTAGTGGATCTCTGTGAATTTGAAGCCAACCTGGTCTACAGAACTATTTCCAGGAGAGCCAGGGCCACATGAGAAACTCTATCTTGGAAAATAAAAAAAAAAAGTCTGCCCTACTATGAATGATAGCTTTCCTGTAGACATATGTACATACAGTTTTCTTTAGTTAACCTCCTATAATCTACTAAAATCCCTGTACTCTAGCACCTCCCCAGGCCCAGAGGAATGGGCAATTAGAGTACATTGTGTAGATTGCATACTAATAGCTGGGAGGACCAGGTGGAGTCTCTCCTGAGAAACTGTTAACAACCAACAGGCCTGCTCCTGATGATCTTCTGCAAGCACTCACAGCTGATGTGAAGATGGTAGCTATTTTGCTGTGAGGATCAGGTTCTACAATCAGTCACCTAGGTGAGAAAATTCCAGAAATATCTGAGGGAGTTTCCAGATTAGTTTAATTCAGGAGGATGGCCTCTTCCATGGGCTGGCTTAAAAGAACAGGGAAGGCAGCATTTGTCCCTCCCTGTGCTTCCTGACTGGATTCATTCCTTGTGACTAGCAGCCTCACTTCCTGCTGCCATGTCTTTTCCTTCTACCATGTTGAATTGTACCGTACCTTCAAAACGTGAGCCAAATTAAACCCTACGTTGCTCTTTCTTTCTTCCTTTCTTTTTTTTTTTTTTTTTTTGGGGGGGGGGGGAAACAAAGCCTTACTATCTTACTACCCAGCCTTGGTTGGCTCAAAACAAACAGAAACATGCCTGTCTCTGCTTCCTGAGTGCTGCTGGCCTTAAAGGCAAGAACCACCATACCTGCCCTTGACTTGCTTCACTTGCTTTAGTCAGGTATTTCATCACACGGAAAGGAGGACTAATAGAGGACCTGAAGGCCTCAAAAGGGCCCCTGCTTCCATTATTGGTCATTTTGAGGGCTCCAGTACTGAATCCTCCTCTGATCACAACAGTCCCTGGCAGAAATTAACAAAAAAGAAAATATTTGAGAGCCAGGAACATCAACCTGCTATCTGTCCCTGCCATGCCCCCGAGAGACTCACTTTCATGAACCCTCATTTCATGTCCTCTAGGCCTGGAGGGGCCACAAAGGAAGTAATAATGACAGATCCATTTAGTGAAGGCATGAGTACATACCCTCTATGAATTAGGCATAGTATTCCCCGGGCCTGGTTTATGCCTATCCTCATGATAGCCCTGGGAATTTGTCCTTTCATTTTGCGAATAGGAAACTGAGGCATATTCCCCAGGTGATACAAGTAATGAGTAAAGCCAAGGGGGTCAATCTCAGTGCTAAATAATTCCAGTCACGTGATAGACCCAGACACTCTTGAGGGTGGCACTTTTGGACACAAGTCAGAAACACTACAAGCCTGTGGGTCCCTTTTGGTCCTGAGTCTTTTCTTTTTCATCCTTGCTCCTTCAGTTTTCTCTTCTGAAATGTTGTTCATCCCTTCCACCATTTTAACCTTTATAAATCCATAAAGTGCCTCCCCAACTCTGCACTCATCTCACAGTTGCTACAGTAACGTCCTAGGCTACCAGGCAGG
The DNA here is from genome assembly GCA_019843815.1 of Montemys delectorum. Taxonomy (NCBI): domain Eukaryota; kingdom Metazoa; phylum Chordata; class Mammalia; order Rodentia; family Muridae; genus Montemys; species Montemys delectorum. The sequence continues at coordinate 55,629 of JADRCD010224833.1, read as the reverse complement.
CAGGGAGTAAAGGAAACACAATGAGTAGTACGAAAACTCCTTCTTTGGGCATTACCTCCTGGATAAAAATGCCACCTCCCTTTTGTCTATGCCTTGAGGTTGTTGAAGGCAAAGGGTGAAACTTTTTGAATTAAAGAAAAAAATGAAATGTCCAAACTGCCATTTTGAATTCAAAGTCTTTGCACCCAGACACCAACACAGACTTATAAACACCCCCAGGAGCAATGTTCTGCTAGACAGGCAAGGGCTCCATGTGTTTACTCACCTTGTTTTCTATGAAACCTCTCCAAGGAGCAGTTATTATCAAGATCTTCTCTGGAATGAGTAGTCAGTTCAAAAGCTCTGTGCAGGAGACTATAAATAAAACAAACTTATTTGGTGGAGGGCAAAAGCTGGCTGCTTTTCAAAGAAGGTTGTAGCCAGCCTGGCCACAAAAATGTCTGAATGCCTACTGGGTGGTTGTGTGTGTATATATATATGTGTGTGTGTTGTATGTTGGAAGGGGAAGCAAAGGGTGGGGCTTATGTATCTGCACAGGTGGCCTCTGGACAGCAGGGTGGTCCAGGGAAAGAACATAGAGTGGGAGTTAGTCTGGCCTGTAATGTGGGTTGCAGCACTGTGAATTTAAGCAAATGATTGGGCAATTGTCTGTTACCACTTCCTCCTCTGTAAAATGGGAAGAGAGGATGAGGAGGAGCTGAAAGACAGATGGTAATGTAGGACCTAATACTGCAGGACCTGGAAACAGGCTGCCTGGTTCGAATCTCATGGTCTACCTCTTAAAACATATGTGAACTTGGACAAGATCTATCTAAGCTCTCAATATCTCAGTTCTTTGTAAAATGAGAGTGATGATAATATCCTATAGTGAACATGAGAATTAAATTAGTGACTAACATGTAGTAAGCACCCAAAAAATATTGGCAACTAGTATGTACAAACTCTTATCACAGCTTAAAGTTTATCTTCGTTTGTTTGTATTGCTGGGAAATAAACTCAGGGAGGGCCTTGTGCTTGTAAGCACTCTAGTCCTGTTATATCCCTAGCCTCACATTTGTTATTAATAGTAGTAAGCATAATAAGGATTGGAAAGAGAATTCAATTACTAAAGTACTTACTTTGCAAGCATGAGAACCTGAGTCAGATTGCCAGAATCCATGTGTAAGGGGGGGGGGGGGGAGTCAGGTATAGAGATGTACATGTAATCCCAGTACTGGAAAGGCAGAGAGAGGCAGTTCTCTAGAGCTATATAAGTTCTAAGCCATTAGAGACCTTGTCTCAAGGAAAAGGTGGATGGTGCCCTGTACTGGCTAGTTTTGTGTGTCAACTTGACACAGGCTGGAGTTATCACAGAGAAGGGAGTTTCAGTTGGGGAAGTGCCTCCATGAGACCCAGCTGTGGGGCATTTTCTCAGTGATCAAGGGGGTAGAGCCCCTTGTGAGTGGTGTCATCCCTGAGCTGGAAGTCTTGGGTTCTATAAGAGAGCAGGCTGAGCAAGCCAGGGGAAGCAAGCCAGTAAGGAACATCTCTCCATGGCCTCTGCGTCAGCTCCTGCTTCCTGACCTACTTGAGTTCCAGTCCTGACTTCCTCTGGTGATCAACAGCAATGTGGAAGTAAGCTGAATAAACCCTTTCCTCCCCAACTTGCTTCATGGTCATGATGTTTGTGCAGGAATAAAAACCCTGACTAAGACAGTGCCTGAGGAATGCCATCTGAGGTTTCCCTTTAACCTACACACACACACACACACACACACACACACACACACGCACGCACGCACGCACACGCACACACACACACAAACATGTACCCGAGAATACACACAAATATGGATACATGCTCACATAGAGAGAAACATAATAGTTCTGTACTTGGGTTCAGGAATCCAAAATCCCTAACCTTCCTTTACTACTTATATTTTGTCAGTTTCAATTCAACTCAACTTTAAAGGATTAAAGTCAGAAATAAAAGTAACTGAAACAAAAATAGAAACTCGTTTCTCTTTCCTGTAGGGAGTGGAAATGAAACTTGCAGAGCTAAGATGACAATTCCATATTATCAAAGCTCTAGGATTCCATCTTGCTGCTCTCTTTCTGATTTACAAACACATCTTCCACTTCGTTGTCCAGGCTGGCTACTTGAACTTGCAGCTGTCAATCTGAAACCCAGAAGCAAGAACACATCCACCCCAAACTCTGACCTATAAACGTATTTCCCACACCACTCACAAGTGCTCACACCATTTAGCCAAAAACTTAGTCATGAAACCTCATCTTACTGGGAAATAATGGACTTTCTTCCAGAAGTCATGTGCACAGCTAAAGGCAGGATTAGCATTTCTGAGAAACCAGGGGAGGGCAAATATTGCAAGACAACCAGCATTGGCCATGTTTGGTTTTGTGACATTGGACAGGACACTGCATTTTTCTGAGTCTGTTTCCTCACACTCAAAGCAGAAGAATCAGGCCACAATCTCTTCCCCAAGTAATTTCCAAAATTCTATAATTCAATGGTTCATTGTTTTCTATGGTTTGTTTGTCTGATGTCATTCACATAAAATGAGATCTCCCTGCCAAGTACATGGCATAATCAATTGTCAGAATTAAAATCTTCCAGTGAATGCCCCCATTCTCCTCCCCATTCCCTCCCTTCATCTGCTCCAATGACTATTTTATCCCCCCTTCTAAGTGAGATTCAAGCATTCCCTGCTTGGACCTCCTTCTTGTTTAGCTTCTTTGGGTCTGTGGAGTGTAGCATGGGTATTCTGTATTTTATGGCTAATATTCACTTATATGTGAGTACATACCAGTCATATCCTTTTGAGTCTGGATTACCTCACTCAGCATGGTAGTCTCAAGTCCGTTTGCTTGAAAAATTCATGATGTCTTTGTTTTTAATAGTATTCCATTTAATAGCTGAAAGTAACACATTTTCTTTATCCATTCTTCAGTTGAAGGACATCTAGGTTGTTTCTAGTTTCTGGATATTACTAATAAAACACCTATGAACATAGTTGACCAAGTGTCTTTGTGAGATGGTAGAGCATCTTTTGGGTAGATGCCCAGGAGTGGCATAGCTGTGTCTTGAGGTAGAACTATTCCCAGTTTTCTTGGAGACCGCCAAATTGATTTCTACAGTGGTTGTACAAGTTTGCAGTCCCACCAGCAATGAAGGAGTGTTCCTCTTGCTCCACATCCTCACCAGCATGTGCTATCACTTGAGTTTTTGATCTTAGCCATTCTAACCAATGTAAAATGGAATCTCAAAAGTTGTTTTGATTTGCATTTCCCTGATGACTAAGGGCTTTGAACATTTCTTTAAGTGTTTCCCAGCCATTTGAGATTCATCTGTTGAAAATTCTCTGTTTAGCTCTGTACCCATTTTAATTGGGTTATTTGGGTTGTTGGAATCTAACGTAAGGGGGTGTGTGTGTCAGGATCAGGTGTGAGGAGGGACAGGAGAGATGGCAATATGGCCATGAGAATGAATGGAAATCTGCAACTGATGAGGGTGACAAGGTGAGGAGCATCTAGAGGTGACAGAGACCTAGGATAAGGGAGGTGCCCAAGAATCAATGGGGGTGACCCTAGCTATGACTCACAGCATTGTGGATATGGAACCTGAAGAGGCCATCTCCTGTAGGGAGGCAGGAACCCCAGTGAAGCAATAAAGACACCAACCCACTCACAAAACTTTTGACCCAAAATTTATCTACCAGAAATACAGGGATGGGAGGTCGAGCAGAAACTGAGGGAACAATGGACCAATAACAGGCCCAACTTGAGACCCATCCCATGCGCAAGCACCAATCTCTGATATTATCAGTGATGCTCTGTCATGCTTGCAGACAGGAGTCTGGCATGGCTGTCCTCTGAGAGGCTCCATCTAGCAGCTGACTCAGATGGATACAGAGACCCACATCCAAACACTGGATGAAGCTTGGGGATTCTTATTGAAGAGTAGGAGGAAGAATTGTGGGCCCTAAAGGAGATAGGAACACCACAGGAAGACCAACAGAGTCATCTAACTGGATCCTTGGGGCTCTCAAAAACTGAACTACCAACCAAAGAACAGACACAGGCTGGACCTAGGTGCCCCTGCACATATGTAGCAGATATGCAGCTTGGTCTTCATGTTTGTCCTGAACAACCGGAGCTGAAGTTATCCCAAAAGGTGTAGACTGTACATGGGATATGTTCTTCTAGCTGGGCTGTGGAGTCTGGCCTCAGTGGGAAAGGATGCACCTAACCCGGCAGAGACTTGAAGTGCCAGAGTAGGGCGACACCCAAGGGGGAATTCCACCCTCTCAGAGGAGAATAGGAAGGCAGATAGGGGGAAGGGTTGTGGAAAGTGGTAACCGGTAAGAGGGGCAGTGAGCAGGTTATAAAGTGAATAAGAAAAAACAAAAAACAAAAAACCTTGCAGTGAGAAAAGGACTAGAAACTTTGCCTTCCTGTTGTCTTTGCCTTCCTTTGCCTTGTCTGTTGTTAAAATAGACTTACTACAAGAATGGAGCAGATAAAAGTCCAGAGCATAGTGAGTCTCCTGCACTGATACTATGATACACCAAAGTGTCCAAGCTTGCCTCAAACCACCATTCCTGTTGTTTTTCTACTTAGGACTTAGGTAGCTGTATTAGTTACCAGAGCAGCTACCACACACCATAATTATGCAGCACTAAGTGGAAGAATAAATGAGCTGTGAGTCAGAGCTCTGTGGTCTGTTGTTTCAAGTACATTATTTTTTAAAATCTGATGTAGTAGTTAATGCATCATCAAATATATCACTTTAAGCTGGGTATAGTGGCTGACACCTGTAGTTCCAGCACTTAAGCTGAAGCCAGAGAATTGCTGTTAAGTCTGAGGCCAGCCTGGACTACACATTGAGACTTTGTCTCAAAAGAAGAAACAAAATTATCACTTGAAAATGTGCACATCAGTGATTTTTAGTTTAATCTCATCATCACTACCTAATTCTGGAAGTCTTTCTCTACCCACCCAAAGAAACCGCATCCCCACTAGTGGTCTCTCTCCTCCCAATATGGCAACCAAGGGTCTATTCCAAATATATTGGACAGGTAGAATCACATGGTGTACAGCCTCTTGCACTTCCTGTAAGGTTTTCAAGATCCATCTGTCATTGCATGGGTGAGTAATTCTTCTTTGTTGCCAAATAATGTCTTTTGGCTGGCCATACCACATTTTGTTGATCCACATATTATAGATGGACATTTGGGTTGTTTTATGGTTTTTTTTTTTTTGGATATTATGGGTAATTAATGCTGCTGTGAACATTTGTGTACACAGTTTTGTATGGACATATGTTTTCGATTCTCTTGGGTGTTGCGATTCTATTCTGCAGAAAGACTCCACAGCTCATTAATAGGGGTGCTGCTACCATCCCCCAAAGGAGCTTATGAAATGCAGAATAATAACTCGTTAAGTGGGTTTCTTAATTTTAGAATTTCTCTGCCTTTTGTATTTAGCCAAATACACTGTGACACTCCTAAAATGAGAACACAGACAGGGTACACCAGTAGCTCAGGGAATAGGTTCAGGAGTCAAGAAGGCACAGACTGCTAGTTGGAGAAGCTTGAAAGAAGTTGCTTAAATTCTCTCAACCTCGACTTATCCTTTATCAAAGGGGGTTCCCACCTTGTAAAGATGGAATGGTGAAAGATATGAGCTTCTTGGTGTCTATTCGGTATTCAACCAAGAGGAATGGTGTATCTACTACATTTCCTAACTGATAAAAACAAAAACCAAATCAGCTTTGTCAATATCCAGATCTCAACATTGAGTACCAAGCTCAGAATGCATGCAGCGGCCAATAAATATTTATTGAATGTGTAAACAAATGGCTTCAAATCCCTCATTTTGAGGCACTTATCCTAAGAACAAGTCCATAAAACAAGATTTGAAAACTGCTTTCTTAAGTTTGGACTTAGTGCTCACCATAGAAGCCTGACCTACGTTTGATCTCCAGAATTCACGGTGGAATGAGAGAACTGATTCCCAGAAGTTGTCCTCTGGCTTTCAAAATCACACTATGGCACATATACATACATATGCACACACGTACATACATACCACACACACACACACACACACACAGAGAGAGAGAGAGAGAGAGAGAGAGAGAGACACACACTAATCAAGGGTATGGGAAATAGTTCAGTTGATAGAGTGCTTACCTATTAAGTAAAAGGCCCTAGATTTGATTCCCCAGCATCACTTAAAATTGGGTGTGGTAGCACATACCCATTCTCTTATGATACATAATCTGTTTCAAAACAACTAAATTTGGCCTTGGTATATTGGATTACTGCATTGGAGGTGCTGGCAAATGCATCATCAGAGGGCAAATGTACCTATTGTTAAGCCTGACAACCTAAGTCCAATCTAAGTTCCCTACATGGTAGAAGAAGCATGGTAGAAGCATGAAAGAGAGACCTGACTCCTCCAAGTTGTTCTCTGACATCTACACACACATGCATACACACGCATAACTAAATTAGTGCATTTGTTTATTTTTGCTTGTATGCCTTTTTGATTGTGGTAAATTGACTGACTGTGGTTAAAAAAGTGACTGACTTAGTCACTTTTAAGTGTAGTATTTGGTGCTTTTGCACTGATGCAAACATCAGTACCCTACATCTCCAGAACTTTCTTCATCTCCCCAAACAGAAACTCTGTACCCACTAAATATTTTTATACTCTGTACCTTTATGAACTGGTCTTTCCTTCTGTAAGATCAAGTAAGTGACTGGTCTGTTTCACTTGGCACAGTATCGCCCAGGTTCAGTTATCCTGTCAGCATGTCCTTTCTTAAAGCTGAATAGAATTTCACTGTGTGCATATATCACATTGTATTTATTCATGAATCTGTTGGTTGGCCTCACATTCAGTTATTTTGGTTATATACCCAGAAGTAAAATTTCTAGATCATATGATAATTCTATTTTTAACTTTTCTAGGAACTAGCATATTGTTTGCCGTAATAGTTGAACCATTAAACGGTGCACCAAAGTTGGAATGTTTTCACATCCTCTCTAGTCCTTGTCACTTCTATTTTGCATGTATGAGTTTCCTAGAGTATGTGAATTGGGTACTTCATTGTAGTTCTGATTCACACTTCTACTACTACTCTGCTACTAGTAATATTGAACATCTTTTATGTATTTATTGGACATTTCATATCAAGAAAAGGTTGGTGACTCTTCTCTCTGTCTCTCTTTCTGTCTCTGTCTCTCTCCCAGCCCCTGCCTTTATTTGTTGGCTGAGGAGTAAGTGGGAAGAACATGCATGCATGTCATTGTACATTTGTGGAGGTAAGAGAACACTTGTGGAAATCAGTTCTCTTCTTCTATCATGTGGGCCCCAGGAATTCAACTCATATCATCAAGCTTGGTGATAAGCAACTGTATCCACTACATCACATTGCCAGCCTAGGAGATCTTTGCCATTTATCTATTTGTGTGTGTGTGTGTGTGTGTGTGTGTGTGGTTTCTCTATCTACCTCTGACTATCCTAGAACTCATAGACCAGGCTGGCTTCAAACTCAAAGTTCTGCATGCCTCTGCCTTTCAGTGCAGGATTAAAAGCATGCACTGTCACATCCAGCTGGCTTTTGAGCTCAGTCAATCAAACACACTGTAGCAACATCTCCACCTTTGAAGCAAGACTACAACCCTCCTTTATTATTGAGCAATGGGAGACATGTAAACCATTGAGCATTTGCAAGGTACTATAGTTGACCATAATAAATCAATAGTGACAGATTTGGAGAGCAAGTGGCACCCTGGTCAGGACTTCTGGCCATATACAAAGAAAGGCCCAAGCAACCTCTGTGTGGTGTATAAAAATAGGCAAAGATCTTGTGGTGGCTCATGTCTTTAATCTCAACATCCTAGAGACAGAGGTGGGCAGATCTGACTGAAGGCCAGCCTTATGTACACAGTGAATTCTAGGCTAGAGCTACACAATGACAAAGCAAAGCAATCAAAACAACAATAACAACAGCAACAACAACAAAAACTTGACCTAGTGTTAGGATCGTTGAATAGTGAACAACACATAGCTCATTGGTAGCACATGCTTAGCACATGTGAAGCTCTGAATTCAGTTTTGTGTGTGTGTGTGTGTGTGTGTGTGTGTGTGTGATATAAGTGTATGTATATAGAACATATATATGTTATATATGACATATACATATATATTGACATAGTATGTACATATAGATATACATACATTGAGAATAAATAGCACATATAATTTCCTGACAGTGCTTTCAACTGCCTATCCATGGATTTAAACTGATTGCTATTAGGGAAACTAAGAGGATGGGTTTTAGAGGCAGACTTCCTGGCTCTGTGTAGAATCTTGGAAAAACTGTTAAACATTCTGTAACTTATTTGTAAAGTGTAGACAACAGTACCTTCCTCAGTGGGTCACTATAAAAATTAAATGTATTACTACATGTGGAGTAAATTAAACTTACATTCTGTGATGGCTTAGTGGTAGTGGCTATATATTCTCCTCTTAACAACCAATCAATGTACCAAAGCCAAATCTAAGAAAAGCCAGAGAGAACTGGCTAACTGTCAAAAAACATTCACCCATTTACCAGTTCTCTCCTAAGTGTCAGACTCTGTGTTGAGAAACGTTGTTTCCTGCACAGGAGACAGGCCTCTTCTACTCGGCCGCTCGCTCGGCAGGCACTCCCCGTGGATTCGCTGTGTGCATGGTGCCTTATGCTTGATGCTGGGTAATGGGTATTACAAAGGTTTGTAGGGTGAGGCAGAGTACAGGATCTGGCCTAGTGCGGCCCCTTTCCTTGCCTTGCTTATCTCTGATGGCTCACACTGAACACCTTGTAAGAGGACCTCTGAGTAGGTTTGTTTCCTGCCAAGCCCCTGGCCTCAGGTCTCTGGGCTCTGCTGTTTCCTACTGATATTCTTTCTTCCACTCTGTTCTTCCTGCAGCCTGAGGATTGGATATGTATAGGCTTCCCAGCCAAACTTGACATTCCTCAACCTACTTTGGTTATTGATTATATTTGTCAGGTATTCTTAGAACCCCCTGACTTAAGGCTGCTTCCATTTCTACCTGATACACCCAATGATTAATCTTCTGTCTTGTAACTAACCATCTTCCATTTTGTAAACAGTGCCTTTTGAGTTCTCTGTTCTCCTGGATAGTTCAATGACCAGAGGATCTACATGTAAACTTTTAAAGTCAACACTACTTTACAAATGCTGCAAAAAAATCAGTGGGTTTTTTTTCCTTTTTTTCTTTTTTCTTTTTTTCTTTTTTTAGTCATCAATACACTATTGGCCAAAATATTCCTACTGCCTCTATTGTTACGGCACCAAATTGATACACGTTGCTTCTTTGTGTGGAATATATATGTGTTTGTATATGTATGCATGTGCTCTTGTGTGTGCATGTGGAGGCTAGAATATATGTCAAGTGTCTTCCTGTCTGGCGCAGTCCCCGACCAGCAGGGAGGCAAACGCAGAACAACCAGGTTCCTTCTCAAGGCAATTTAATCAGGAGTTGCTTCTTTCCAGGCAGTGACCCTGACCCTGACTGGGTTCGGGCTTATAACCACTAGTGTATGCCAATCATCGAAAGCCATGTATCACCTCTCCATAGGCTCCTGTTCGGTCACCAGATCTTGCCAGACAATCGCACCACCTCATGCCCAAATAAGGAGTCATTTTTCTCGGGATGCACAGTTCCACCAGCGCCATTACCAGGTGCAGCTCTCAGCTTACTACAGTTCCCCCTTTTTGTTTATAAGCGAAACAGGCATGAGTAGAGCTCTGAACCCAGTAAGCAAGGACATTGTATGAGCTATTTTTAGCCCAACCTGTCCGGCACTGATTTTTCCTGGGGCAGGTCATAAAAGGAAAGGTTGGGGGATAGGGCAGCGCCAACCTGCATGCCTACAGTCATGCTCGTCTCGGGTACTTTGACACCGAGTGCAGTGCCACGCCTCACAGCCTGAACACGATGAGATCTAGCTTTTATGGCCGCAAGCCAAGCTTGAGGAGACTGTCAAGCCTCTAAGGCATAAAAGGCTCATGTCATTATGGCAAGATCGGCTTTTCGGGTTTGGGCCATATGGCAGAGACAAAACAGGCAACCAATGAAGGCAATAACCAGGCCTACAGCCAGGACCCCAATGCCTGCCCACTCTTTCAGATGATTCATGGCTTGATGGATCCATGCAGTCAATCCCTCTGCCATAGTGGGGTCCACCCTGGTGGAATTAACATGGACTATCGAGAATCTCAATTCCCTCAGGGTCTCTTCGAACTCCAAACTCCAATTCTGTAACAAAAGCTGTGACAAGGTTTTAGACATATTTGCAGCACGTGTAAAACTATGATATTGGATGGAAGTAACACATAAGCCAGTCATTTTCCGTTCGCAGCCTAACTGCACTAGCTGCCAGAGGGTGTCCACTTGCTCCTGCACTAGGTCAATTCGTTGATTGACCAACATCAAACCTCCCTTTAGACAATTGCATCACTGCTGTGGCTAAGCCAGCGTTAGACAAAAGGCCTCCTATTTCCCTACAAGCTTTCATCCATGCCTGTAGGCCCTTAGACTTCCAAGGCGTTATGGCAGCACGACATTCCTTGGTACACTCTTCAAAAATCAATTGCTCAATCAGAGGCATTGCTGTATCTGGATCTCCAAATATTCTTCCTGCAGCTTCCATCATTCTAGCTACAAAATCTGAAAATGGCTCTGTGGGTCCCTGGGTTATTTTCGTTAAGTTGCCAGAGGCTTCTCCCTTATTGGGAAGAGCTTTCCATGCTCAGACCACCATGTTGTTGATTTGAGTATACCCTTGTAATGGATACCCTGTCTGCATGTTAGCATAGCGACCCTGTCCCATAAGCATTTCTAAATCCCAAGCTACCTGACCTTGTGTGGCATTAGTTCATGCTTGCACCTGAGCGTATTCCTGATAAAATGCTTTCCACTCTAGATATTGGCCCATGGTCAAGCATGTCTTGACCGTGCTCATCCAATCTGCAGGAGTCATAGCTTGGAGCGCTAATCGCTCAAGTTGTGCCTGAGTAAAGGAGGCATTAATGCCATATGTTTTTACAGATTCAGCCAAGGCTTTCAACTGTTTAAAATCAAGAGGCTCATGATATCTCTGTTGAGTGGCATCCTCAAATACAGGAAAGGCAGCAGCTGCCTCTCTCCATGTCTGCGGACAGAAAGTAGTTTGGGATCCCTCGACATAGGGCGGCAGCTGTATGTAAGAGCCGTGCCCACCTGAAAATGGCTGCGTTGATGGCACAATTTCTTTAACCTCCGCCTTCTTCTCCCCCTTTTTCTTCTTCCTCCTCCTGCCTGTTGCTAACTTCTCCATCTTGACTAACAGAGCTTCCAGGTCCTCCTCTAACTGTTCTAGCTCGTCCTCCTCCTCATCGGAACTAGAAGTCCCTATTCCACTGGGACTTTGTAGCTCCTTTAAGTTGGGATAAATGGCCTTTGTACCTTTCTTTCCCGCTCCGTCCTCGGATTTCTCCAAGCGACTCTCCTTGACGTATTCAAGGGCATCGACCGTAGCTCTTACTTCGTTTCTACATTCCTCAGCTTCTAGGCAGCTATGCACCAACTTCCAGATGCCTCTAAGCCCTCCCTTCAAGCTGCCTTGTTCCCAAGCAAAGTCCAGATCTCTCCCTAACTTATCCCAGCTGGCGATGTTGAGCTGCCCTGAAACGGCAAACCAGGGGGCAACTGTGTCAACCTCCCGTAGGAAAGTCGGCAAAACCCCATCTGTCATCTTCAAACCCTTTGCCCTCAGCAGCTCTTTAAGAGCCTCTGGAACAGGGCACATCCCTGCGTTCCCCATACTTTCACTTTCTCACGCCACCTTCTTCAGCTTCTAAGCTTAGAGTTTGCCAATATACCACGGACCTTTCTACTTTCACTTTCTCTATGCCTTGGACCTTTCTACTTTCACTTTCTCTATGCCGTGGACCCTTCTACTTTCTCCTTCTCTACGCCACGGACCTTTCTACTTTCTCCTTCTCTACGCCGCGGACCTTTCAATAGTCTCCTTCCGAGAGCTTTTTACTTAGGCCCAATACTTTCTGGGCACTTTACCGATCGATTGCCCTGTCCGCCAAGAGTTCTGGAACCTCACAGGACTCTTCACCACGTGTTTTCTCCGTACGGGCCACCAAGATGTCCAGCCCAGTCCCTGACCAGCAGGGAGGCAAACGCAGAACAACCAGGTTCCTTCTCAAGGCAGTTTAATCAGGACTTGCTTCTTTCCAGGCAGTGACCCCAACCCCGACTGGGTTTGGGCTTATAAGCACTAGTGCATGCCAATCATCGAAAGCCACATATCATCTCTCCATAGGCTACTGTTCAGTCACCAGATCTTGCCGGACAATCGTACCACCTCATACCCAAATAAGGAGTTGTTTTTCTCGGGATGCATGGTTCCACCGGCGCCATTATCAGGTGCAGCTCTCAGCTTACTACATCTTCCTCAATCATTTTCTACCTTATTTTTTGAGACAGTTTCTCATGAACATGGAGTTCACCAACTCAGCTAGACTCCCTGGCCCACAAGCCTAAAGGAGCCTTTCATCTCTACTTTCCCAATGCTGGGATTACAGGCATGCACTACCATTGCCAACATTTTTATGTGAGTGCTGGGAATCAAACTCAGGTCTTTAGGTTTACACAGCAAGCATTTTACTGACAGTACCACCTTATAAGCACCTACAAGCTGCTTCTTAAAAAGTGACATCATTCAGAAATGTGGTACATTTTGGGTATGCATACATCAAGCTGTTTCTCAGTATCCTTGAAGTGGGTATGAAGAATTGGACCTATCAATTTGCATGCTTTTTTTCAGAGCTTCTGGGTCTAATGAATAGAAGTGTCCTGTTTTTACAAATCTCTAGATACCTACAGAAAAGCCAGTTTCGGTTTTTATAATACTCTTGAGAGGTTGGTACCATATACACATTGTCACACATTTGCAGGAAAGAATGTAATTTGCCCTCATCCCTTACATGCAGCCAAAAGGGGTAAGAAATGGGCCTTGTGGATTCTCAAGCTGCCTCTTCCAAAGTAATTTATACACAGCTTTCAAACTCAAACTCTCCACATTCTCTCTCTCTCTCAGTCTCTCTCTCTCTCTCTCTCTCTCTCTCTCTCTCTCTCTCTCTC
>JADRCD010224833.1:17915-34253 GCA_019843815.1 Montemys delectorum | reverse complement strand
GTGTGTGTGTGTGTGTGTGTGTGTGTGTGTGTGTGTGTGTGTGTGTGAGAGAGAGAGAGAGAGAGAGAGAGAGAGAGAGAGAGAGAGAGAGAGAGAGAGAGACGCACAGCCACGCTATATCTGGTTGAGACACATCTGTCTCCCTATGAAACAAGCTGGGGAACAGCATCGCATTTGGGTGTGAGTAGGGACGGCAAGGCTGAGCCTAGGCCAATAGCTTTCTCAGCCCTGGTCCCAGAGTTCCAATTTACATAGTTATCTTGAGACTGGAGGAAAGGCAGTGGCTGAAATCCTGGAAAAGCTGTTTAGGGTACAGCATGTTGGAAAATCCCAAGTTAAATAGTTTGATTTCTTTCAGCTTTCATAGAGAAAAAGAAGCAAAGGTGAGATGTTTATTTTCAAAGCAAGCAACATATTTCTTATGACAATATCTCCACTTAATGGCCCTGTCATGTCTAATAACTTAGAAGATAAAATACGTTCCTTTGATCTGAGCTAGTCAAGAAGAATGACAGCTGGCAGTCTGCACAAGAAGTTAATGCCTTGTCTAATTGTGTTGACTTCTCATTATTTGAAAGTCTCACAACTAGTAGACGATATTTTCTTTTAATTTTTTCAAATTGTTAACCATTTCCTGGCTTCCAGCTCCAGTACCTACTTGGGACTTTTTTCTCATTCTGAACCGATAAATTATCTGGGCCAAATCTTAAATGATGTTTGTAATTTTTTTCACCCAGTCAGCAGAGGTCACATGCTTTGTACATGAGGCTTGACCTACAAGATAGAAAGGAAAGTCGGCAAGGAAACTCAATCAAGGACCCAAGTTCAGACCTCAGAACTCACATTTTAAAAGCCAGGCATGTGGTACACATTCATTCCATGGCTGGAATGGCAAACAAAGATCAATGGTCATCCAGTCAAAAGATAAGGTGGATAGAAACCACCAAGATGGCTCAAGGGGTAAAGGTGTTCACTGCCAAGCATGGTGACCAGAGTTAAATTCATAGGACTCAGAGTGGAAGAAAAGAACCAGTTCCTGAAAGTTGTCCAATGACCTCTGTAGGTGTATTTGGCACAGATGCTATGCCCCATACATAGGCAGAAATAGATGGATAGATAGATGATAGGTAGGTAGGTAGGTAGATAGATAGATAGATAGATAGATAGATAGATAGATAGATAGATGTGGTAAGAAAGTGGATGCCTCTTGTAGAAGGATAACTGAGGTTGAATTCCACAGGTATGCACACATGTGTGAGCACATACACACTTAAACCCACACGTACATGAACATACACATATACACAACATTCTTTAAAGTAATTAACTTAACAGTAGAAAGTAAAATAAATATGAATCAGTCCTGGACCCTGATGAGGACTCATTGTCTAGTAAGAAGAATGAATACTTTACCAGTTGCAATATTCTGAGGACACAGAATGCTAGGATCTTGGAGAAGTCACTTCCTTTCGCTGGGCCTCAATTTCCCTAAAGAAAAGGCAGTTTACACACATGGCAGCAACTGGCAAACTAGAGGTACCATTAGAATGATCTGGAGATCTTGGTGAAATTCAGGCTGCTGGGCTATACAGTTTGTGTCTGTTGCTCTGGGATGGGGACACACATCTCTAAGAAGGTGCCAATAGATGCTGATGCTGTAGGCAGACCCTGTTTGAGAACCAAGCTCATATGCTGGTGGGAAGAATGATTTGAGGTAAAGTATATAGAAAGCCCAGGGCAGCTCCAGGCTAGGCTTTGTTCAGTCTACATACACCATAGACCTGGTAGGCACTATGGGAAGAGAAACCTTCCTGGTGCAGACAACTCAACAGAGGTCTAAAGGGACAAGATGCTATGGCTCCTCTGAAGTTAGCCTGACCTCTCCTTGGCTGAGGAGGTTTCTTCTGCTTTTCCCTCTTGAGGTTATTTGCTCTGTGCACACGTGTGTGGCATGTGTGTGTCTGTGCCTGTGTCTGTGTAATGTGTGGATGTGTGCGTTTGTGTCTGTGTGTATGTCTATGTGTGTGTCTGTATTTGTTTCTGTGTCTGTGTGTGTTTATGTGTGTATCTGTGTTCCTCTGTGTGTGTGTGTGTGTGTGTGATTCTTTCTTTGTGTCTGTGTGTATGTGTGACGTGTGCATGTGAGTGTCTGTGTCTGTAAGTGTCTGTGTAATGTGTGTACACATGCATGTGAGTGTGTCTGTGTCTGTTATTTGTAGGGATATTTAAGTCAGAATTGGTGCTAGAAGAGAGAAGAGACAGGGAGATTTTCTTATATTAGTTAATCCTATGAGATGCTTGCTATGAATTGGACTCAGCTATAAAATTGAGATAAATTCCAGATAAATAGATTGTCGCACATTTATACTCCCTCCCCCCCCTCTCTCTCGTGTGTGTGTGTGTGTGTGTGTGTGTGTGTGTGTGTGTGCATGTGTGTGAGCGCCTGAGTGTGTGTTTTGAGGTCAGAGGATAACTTGTGGAAATTGATTCTTCCCTCTCTGAATGGACATTGAACTCGATTCCCACTTTTTTATTAAGACCTGCTGAGCCATCTGACTGGCCCCACCTTGTTTTGCAGGCAGGGTCTCTCACTGAGCAAGACTTTGCCAAGTAGGCTAGGCTGGCTGGGCAGCAAACCCAGGTTCCATCTGTCTCTGCTCCTATAGTGCTGGGATTACAAATGAATTCCTCCACACCCACATTTTTTTTTAATGTTTTTAATTTTATTTACTGGGGATAAGGCACATGAGAACTATGACAGGGAATACCTGTGGGAGTCAGTTCTCTTGTTCCACCCTACATAGTCCCTGGGATAAACTCCCAGGTCATCAGGTTTGATAGTGAGTACCCCTACATACAAAGCCGATCACTGGGCTCCATAACCCATTGGTTTTAAGCATGGGTTCTGAGGTGGAACTCAGAACTTTGTGCTTGCCAGGAGAGTACATTACCAATGGAGGAATTTCTCTAGCCCTGCTTGTAGTTTATATGTTTTTGTTTTGTTTTGTTTTGTTTTAATTGAAATAAAAAACCCTCCCTTGCTTGCCTTTAGCCCTTTCGACACACACTGCTTCCATGTCTCCTTCCTTCACTCTCAAGTTGATAGCCTCCTTTCCTTTGATTATTATTGATACATATACATACACATATATGGCTGTGTGTGTGCACAATATAGAAATACAACCTACTGAAGCACACTCCAGAGACTCCTGCCTGCCACCAGGCATGGGCAGGGCAGAAGACAATCAGAGGGCCAATGCCACTAAGATAAGCAATATGTGGTGGAGAGATGGGAAAGAGAAACAGACCAGTATGTGTACAATGGAGAGAGATGGAACTGGAGACTCCAGGGTAGTGAGGAACAGCCTGATGTGAGTAGCCTACACGGCCATCTGAGGTTATGGCGAGGTCCTGGCTGGCACTGCTGCCAAGGGCCATATCTGGGTGTGTGACTCTGCAAAAGTGTTGGGGGGGGGGGAAGCGAGTTGTGTCTGTTTGTACTAGTGTCTGTGGCCCATGTTATCACAATGGTCATGCAGATGTCCCTGATCCAGGCTGCTGCCTGGGGTCATGTTGATGTTTGAGGGCTGTGCAGAGCTAGCCCCAGTCCTCACTGGAGTGGAGCAGGAGAGCTGACCCTGGTGGTGTGGGTCCCGGAGAACTTGTCCTGATGTCGTGAATGCAGGAGAGTTGGCAGACTGACCAGCTCAGATACCACCCGGGCCAAGAAGCAGGCCTTTGAGTTGGCCCATCCCAACATCTACCCCGTCTAAGAACTGCTGGAGTATATGAAGGAGCTAGTCCTAAAGATTCAAAACTGCAGGATCTCCACAACTCAGGGCAAGAACAGGATATCTGAGAAGAGTCCTGGTGAGGATTCAGTATTGATGGTGTAGCACAAGCCAGCGGCCTTGAACCAGACCTATGACTCACTGCAATGGTCATTTCCAAGTAAAGCCGTGTGGGCAAAAGGGTATACTGGGTGACCCACCTGTGACATATGGCAGTTTCCACAGTGAGGTTTTTAGTTTGGTTTGGTTTTTTGTTTTCCATTGTGGGGAGGTTGCAGGGGCAGAGGGAAGACATGGAGGGACAGGGAGATGAATGGAATTGGGGTGCATGATGTGAAATTCACAGAGAATCAATAAAATGTTTAAAAAATAAAAAAATAAGTACAACCCACTGAATCCACTTTCATCAATTGCATGTGTGGTATGCGGTTTCAGGGCTGACCACTCTGTATTAGACAACCAACAAGTGGCTCATCCCTGGAAGAGGCCAGTGCTCCTGCTCCCAGGAGTCGTTAGTTGTCTGTGATTCTTTGTCCAGATTTCCCCAACTCCGCATTAGCATGTCCATAAATATTGCCATTGTTCAGTGTTCTTTATGCAGCCGTTTCTAGTCAAGACTGTTTCACGCCTGACTTCCTGGTGTTCTGGCTCTTACAATCTTCCTGCACCACTCTTCCTCATGGTTTCTGAATCATAGATGCAGGATCTGTAGTGTAGGTGTGACCGTTGGGGCTGAGCTTCCGTCCCCTGATCCATTGTATTCAGCTGTGTGTTTTCTGAGTTGGTCTACATTTTATGTAAAGTGAGGTTTCTTTGATGAGGAGTGGTAGCTACAGGAAAAGTGGCTGAAGAACCTGTTTGTGGTTTTTGTTTTGTTGTTGTGCATGATGATGATGATGATGATGATGATAAGATCTTGCTGTGCAGCCCTGGCTGGCCTTGAATTTGAGACAATCCTCCAGCCGTAGCATCCCAAATGCTATGGTTATAGGTGTGTGCTTTCCCTACCTTATCTCCTTCTAGTTCTTATTTCTCACTCCCTGGAGCTTGGACAGTAAAATGACAGGCACGAAGAATAAGGCATGCTGAGTATTAATAAGGTCAATATTGAATGGTTGGTTTGGTTGCAATGGCTCTGCTGTGTGCTCAGGGCACTGAGCTGCTGGAAGCCTCTGTTAAGTGGATTCTCGTCCTGTCTTGATGCCCCGTGCTACTGACCCCCAACCTGGCTCAGGATGCTGGATCTGGCTTTGCTGCCAAGGAGCAGCTACAATGGCCTGACTCTCCAAGAAGCCCTTCTGCCAGCGTCTAAGCCTGAGCTTAGTTTGCCTTCCCCCACATGCTTCCCCAGATGTGCTCTCCTCTCAGAACAGATTACCTGGGCTTGGCTGAGGTGGGAGAAGATCATGCTGAGTTAGTATTCTAAAGCTGCAAAGCCAGTTCTCTGTGTGCCAGTGTCTCCCCCAAGAGCCTCTTACTCTCTGTGTGTTGCTCTTCCTTCCAACACTGGCTTTTTTGCTGATCGTTTCTTTACCAGTGGTAAAGCCTTGGGCTTTGAGTCAGACCGAGCTGGAGCTGAATTCTAACTCTGTATGGCTTAATCACTTGAGCATCAGTTTTCCTCAACAGTAAATGGAAATAAAAGTAGATCAGCAGGGAGGGTGTGGCTGAGCAACAGGGTTTGCTTGGCATGCTCAGAGGAAGATGGCTCTGGGTTCACCACTGCTAAGAAAAGAAAAAAGGAAGAGACCAAGGAGATAGGATAGCCAGATGCAAGGTTGTAATCCAGATCGAGCCTTGGGACAGAAAAGAAAGATGTTAGTGGGACAAGAGATGAAACACAACAAATGTAATTTAGATATGGTATCATATCAATCTTAATTTCCTTGGGTAAATAGTTATAATGTCCAGTGCTAACCTTAGTGAAAGCTGGGAGGAGTCTAGGTGGGATCTCTTTGTGTTGCCTGCAGCCTAAACATCCAAAGAAACTGAATAAGGGAGGTGCGGGGAGGGCCAGCTGTGCATATAAAGCTCTGAGCTTTAGACCTAGTTAATCTCTTTTAAATGTAAGTTATTACTTTTATCATAATGATGACCTCATTTATTCTGTACAGCAACCCTTAGACTTAGCTCAGTTGTCAGCCATAGGTGGTAGGCTCGGAAAGTAAGACACAATAAACAGCAGGGTCCAAATTCAGCTGCAATCTAGCTAATGCCCACACTCACACACTCTCTGCCTCCCACTAATCAGGACCATAGTATAACAAAGGGTGAAAAATAACACGGAAGAAAGGAAAAAAAGACATTAAACAGAAAATTTAGACCCAGAAATTCTTGAGCTCAATTGCTACCTCTGCTGTGGACCCTGGGAAGTTATTGAACCCAGAAGCCTCAGGTCTTTTATTACTAATTTGGAAAAGAACCCTCATACATAACAGAGATGGCAAAGGCATACTGCATAGAAGGGCTCAGTTAATGCTAGTTCTTCCACCATGTAGTTTCTTTACTGTATCTGACACCTGCCCAGCCGCAGAAACACAGCTCAGAGATAACAACTCTGGCCCTACCAACTTTCCATTACCCAGACAAGTCACATTACACCTCTTAGTATCAGATTGTTTGAGAATAAACTGAAAATACAGGTTCCTGTTTCATAAGCTAGGTAGGGAACGTGCTTGCTATGCAAATATGAAGAGCAATGTTTGATCCTCAGAACCATGTTAAAAAGCTGATCTAGATAGACAGTGTACATTTGTGATCCCAGTACCAGGGAGGTCAGCCTTGCCTAACTGCCAAAAAAGAGACTCTGTCTCAAAAACAAGGTGTATAGCTCCCAAAGAGCTATATCTGATGTTGGCATCTAGCCACACACAAATTACAGCATGCTAACCCACGTACACATGAACATGCACACTCATGAACATTGTATACACACACACACTATAATCTTTGCTTTAGGGGATTTCTGAGGGTATCGTTCCATGAATGACAGATACCATTTAACAAATATTTCTGAATGTCTTAGAAACACAATAGGGCTGCACCTCTTGGCCTTTTAGTACTTGGAGAGGTTATGTGACATGCCTTTGTCATAGATATGCAATGGATAAAAAAACACTAGCCAGAAAAAAAAAAGATATGAAGTTGAAAGGGAGATGCAGGGGAGGATGGAGGGTGCGGGTGGATATGATCAAAATACATTATGTACACACAAAATTATCAAATAATAGATAAATAAATAAAAATTATAAAGTGGCATGGGTTGCATCCAAGCAGAAGTCCCTCCTGTCACTGGAGAACCATGCAGACTCCCGTTGCCCATTGGACACAATGGCCACACACAAGATGGTGTTACTTCCTCAGTCAGAATTCCTTTGTGGCTACAATGATCACATATAGGAGTGAGAAGTAAACTCGTTGTGTTAACAGCTTAAGGTATAGGTTGCTTGGATTATAGCAAAATCTTGCTTACTCTAACCTCTACAGTAGTTAAACTTAACAATGATTAAAATTTTTGCCTCCTACAATTCTAAAAGGAAGCTTGAAAAGGAATAGATCTGTCACCCTCACAAGCCTGTGGTTTACGTCAGTGCAGGCAATGAGAGCAGGCACATTTATCTAAAGTCACACACTGGAAGCAACTGAGTCCAATCTTGAGCTGGGTCTGCTCATTTACAGCATGGCTCCCAGCCACAGCTGCACCATCTAAGATGGAGTCAAGCTGGCAGGTTGGGCCTTTGGGAGATTTCTGGGAAGGGAGCTGTGCTGGAGGGAAGTGGTGACAAGACTGAGCTTACTTTGTTCTCTGTCCATCTCTCCCTCTCACATCTTGCTTTGCTTTCTTATAATCTTACTATCTGAAACCTCACACCAACCGTGTAAGTGATGTGAGTGTTCTCAGAAAACATGTGCTAGGCATATGATCTTGGCTTAAGCTCCAGTGCTTTGTAAGATCTGATTTTTTTTTCCTACCAGACAGACGTGTCTCTGCCCTGCAGCTCTGTTGAGTGTTGTGTCTTCTCTGTGAATTTACTTTGGAGTCTTATCTGATTTCCACATCTTAGTCTTTCTGTGGCCCCAAATAATGCTATTTATTGTTACAAATTTTATTTGAAGCAGGATGGTAAAACCAACCTCCCTTGTCTAACCTGAAAGTCAGGCATAAGTGAAAAGCCTTTTGCCAACACTGTATCATTTAGGCACAGATTAGCAATTTTCTAGTGCTTTAAATGTGTCTTCAACAGTAAACATTTATTGAGCATCAGTGTATACTGGGCTGGGGGCTGGAGATAATAGGAATGGATATGTTGTTATATATGCTGTCAAGGAAGAATACTGTCTTAGGGAAGGTCATGTGACAGCATCCAGAAAATTGGAGTTCCATTCTGTATTTTGGCACTTGTTTTCACCCTGAAGACTTTTTCTTTGCATCCAAAATGGTGATGACATCAATGTTTTTGCCTCAAAGTACCACTGTGAGGGTTAGATGAGGTGATGCCTGGAAAGTACAGTGCCTGGTGGCTGTTAAATATCAGATGGAGGGGGCTATTGTGATTAACCTGTGTTTTAGGCATAGTGGGAACTCTATAAATGTTTAGTTGAAAGAAGGATAGAAAGCTGCATGAAAAAAGGAGGCTGACCTTGATAGGAATGAAGGGGGGCTGCTGAGCTTAGGCCCACCCCCTTTAAATGTAGAAGGTCCCCAAGGGTTTGGAGACTTTGAAAGCCACCAAAGTATTTTGGTCCCATGCTGTAGAGTACATGCTTCTTGATAGTAGTCCTCAACTGAACAAGCAAGCAATAACATCAGCATACAGTGAGAGACTAGCGTGTGCAATGGCTATATAATTTAGAACATGGGAACAAATCACTCGGCAGGGCACCGATGTCCTCTGTTTACTTAAGTTCGGATTTGCTTAAGTTCTGATTCTAGAAAACAAGTTCCTAGGCTAGGGCTAGGCTCAGTACTACATTATGTGGTTATTATGTGCAAGTCCTGAGTCCCAGCACCAAAATATAAAAATAAAAACAGGGGCCAGATCTGAGAGCACACACCTTTAATCATAGCACTTGTTGGGGAAAGGCAAGCAGATCTCTATGAGTTCAAGGCCAGTCTTGTCTATATAGTGAGTTCCAGGACAACCAGGGCTATATAGAAAGGCTCTATCTCAAAAAAAATTAAATTAAATTAAATTAAAACAGGGGTTGGGGATGTAGCTCAGTTGTTAGAGTGTCTGTTTATCGTGCATAAGGTACCATCCACAATTCTCTATGAATGGCATGGTATCACTCCTGTAATCCCAGTGGAAATGGGAGTTCAAGTTCATCTTTGGCTAGATATCAAGTTTGAGGTCAGTCTGGAAGAAAGTAAGCCCTCTCTCAAAAAACAAAAACAAAAACAAAACTAGGAAAAAAAGGAAATAATCTCCAGGCTGGGGAAATGGCTTGGTAGATAAAGTGCTTGTCACACAAGCAAGAGGACTAAGAGCTTCAGATCCCTACGACCTATTGAAACCCAAGCAGGTATAGCAGCTGCCTGCAATCCCAACACTTGGAAGAGACAGGGAATCTCTGGAACAAGCCAGCCAGCTTACACTAGCTGAACTGGCAAACTCTGGGTTCAAATGAGAGAGTCTGCTTCAATACACAAAGCAAAGGAAGATCAAAGAAGACACCCAAATGTCGACTTCAGCTCTCCGTGTGCTTACACGCATGTATATGTACTCACACACAAGCACGTGTTTAAAAAGAGGAAAACTAGATAGATAGGTAGGTAGATAGATGATAGATAGATAGATAGATAGATAGATAGATAGATAGATAGGTAGATAGATAGGTAGATCAAACCCAGCTTCTATTCAGAGATAAGGACATTACCTGGGTTCTGGAGATTGAGCTCAAGTCACCAGGTTTGCTCTACAAGTGAATCTACCTGCTGAGCCACCTCACCATCTCCCAGATCCAGGTTCAAATCTTGACACATCACCGTCCCTCTGAGTATGACCACATTACCCATCTTGGCTCAGATTCCTTATTTACCAAGTGGAGATGGCATCTAGTGACTTATCGTTATCCTCAATTGACAGATTGGGGAACTGAATTACAAAACTGGTAAAGGACTGAGCTAGCACCAGAACTCAGGTCCAGTTTCCACAAATGCCCATTTGGTTCATAGCCCTCCACTTTTAAATGCCTCTAAATCTGGGAAGGCACAGAGAAAGAAGGGAGTAGCCCAATTTTAAAAACCAATTTGAATAATTAATTTCGACAGTAAAAAGCTCAGTACGGGAAACACATTTCACCACGCCATTGCTGAATCCATTTAGTGTATTTTGAACCAGCTCAACTCACTTATTTAGAAAATCCATCAGGAGTTTAAAATGTAAAACAAGCAGCAATGAGACACTGCATCATTGGAAGAAGCCTGTGCATAAGTTTTGCTTCTTGTGAGGGTGGGGGCAAGGCCACCCTCACCCCTGAACTCACCCAGGGTCCTTGGTAGAAGGCACTAAAGGCTTGAAGAAAGCTTGTGTCTGAAGCCATTTATTTTCATAACAAGGACTTTTCATCTTCAAAGCCCTTTACAAACCATAATTAATCTTCACAACACCTAAGTGAGCTGGATACACAGCATTACCTAGGTTTTATAGGCCAAGGTAGCCCAGGGGAGACTTTTGGATGGTGAATGACCCTTGGACATTTGACTCAAAAGGGACAATTAAGCTGCCCCACCTCAGCTGGCAGGCAGGTCCCATATTTCCCAACCCCAAACCAGACCTTCTCAATTAATCTTCCGAAAGTATTTCCTGATGCCAAAGCAGGCCCTGGAAGGAGGAGAAGACCTGGAGGTACAGACAGAAATCCAAGCCCTGGTGTTATTATTATTTAAATATGGTTGACTTTATTGGCATTATACATTAACTCTATTTAAATAACAATAAATAAGAACAGCTCATATTTCCACACACACACTGAGCATTTCAAAAGCTCCATTCTACACAACATTTCAGGTGATCTTTACGACAAGAATTTTGGCCCAGGTGTACTTATTGAATACCTGTTTTGTGCCACGTTGAAAATAGAACAGAGGCAAAGGCAGGTGGGAGCCTGCTTTCACAGCATGCTGTTAGTAGTGATGAGAGAAACACCATTTTCCCTGCCCTGTTTTTTGAGACAGGGTCTCATAAAGCTCAGGTTAGCTTCAAACTTACCATGTAGCCAGAAAGGACCTCAACCCCATCCTCCTACTGCCCCTTCCCCTCTCCTGAGGGCTGGTATACAGGCCTGCACCACCAGCACTATTTCTCCTCCTCCTCCTCCTCCTCTTCCTCCTCCTCCTCCACCTCTTCCTCCTCCTCCTCTTCCTCTTCTTCCTCCTTCTAATGAACATTGGATTAGAGGCTTAAGGCCATGCAGTGAACCCACAGTGGAAGGCCAGCTTCATCCCAGATTCATTTGATTGTGCAGCCTGTGCCCAACCAAGTACACAGATGTTTACTGCATCATTGTAACAATGACAAAAACCTTGAAGCAAACCAGAGTATCCACAGGGAAGGTGACAGACAACATAGGAAGTATATGAAAAATGTCACACCATTCAAAAGAGAATGGCTTGGTTTAGCTATGTCAAAAGAAACATATGAAGAACATGAGATTGTATCCACAAATTTTGCATATTACTGAAAGCAACGCTACATACTGTATTTACATCTATATGTGAATAAAAGCTCAGAAGAGTGATTAAAAGGCCACACATTGGGTACACAGAGCCAGTCTTTTGGAGGTAAAGCCAGGGTTTTGAATTAAAGCCAGACCAAGCCCTTGGAAGCTAGATGGAGACACCGGGTGCCATAAACCAAGGACCTAGCTGATAGTAGATGCATGGATACGCCTTCCCAAAACCAACACCAGCAAGCATATACCCACTGCTCTTTTGCAGGCTGTGTTTGCTGCCTTCAATCTCAGTGTTGAAATTGCCTTTCGAACTTGAACCAGCCAAAAAAAAATTCTAAATGAAAAACAGGAATAAAAAGAGCAAAGTCTGAAACCAACTTGAGAAGTGAACAGTGTGTTTGGGCTGCACATGGGTGCCGAGAGTGTGTGACAGCCTTCATGGAGCCGGGACCAAGAGCAGCTGAGCCGCGAGCCCTTCCTTGGCCAGGCCTGGCTGCTGGGCCAGCACCGGAAGCCATGGGGCAGCAATGGAAATCGTGGTTGGAGGTTGCCCACAGAAGCTTGTTTACCGACTCCTCAAAGCCACGCTTGCCTGCTTCCTCTTTGGTTTCCTGCCACAACATGATCGATTCTTACAGATACATTTCTCTAGAAGTTGAGTGGTGCCAGGCAAACTGTGCCAAAGCAATCTCATTTCCATGTGTGGTCTGGGTGGATTGGGGGAGGCTGCAGGCAGAACCGCTCCGATTTCAGCAACATGCTTGGAAGAGTAGCATTTCACCCACCTGAGCTCCCTAGAGTGGTCATCTGACCTAGTCCTTCCCCTGCTAGAACCCAGGCCTCCACATTGCTTGCAAAACAGATGGAACGCTTGTGTGCAGGGCCACACGGGATTTGGTGTTTGCCCAATTCCCAGTCTTGGGTGCTGTGGTCCCTTCCTACTGTTCTACTAAGCACTTCCATCTCTCTAATCTATATCTCTTTTCAATCCTGCTTGAGCCAATTGGAATGTTCTGCCCTGCCTTGTCCCTGAAGTTAATCGGCACCCAGGTTGGAAAGTGAAGCTGAACTGTGGCCAGCTTCACCTTCCTTTTCTCTCACCCCTCCCAATTAGAAAGAATTAACGCCGCCATGTGAGTTCTTATGTGCACCATACTCATGACAGGGACTTCGTACAGGATATTTCTTAAAATTCAAAATATTCAGTTTATAAAATATAGAAAAGACCAAGTATAATATCCTGTTTTATTTTCTGAAACAAAGGTTTCACTATGTAGCCCAGGATGACCCCAAGCTCAAAATACACCACTACCCCACCAATTTCTCCATAGTCTCACCAGAAAATTTGTTATTTTCTGTGTTTTGTATATCCTTTGGGGAGAGATGTTTATTCAAGTCCTCATTTTTTATTTATTTTATATCTAATGAGTACATCATTGCTTTCTTCAGACACACTAGAAGAGGGCATCAGATCCCATTACAGATGGTTGTGAGCAACCCATGTGGTTGCTGGGAATTGAACTCAGGACCTCTGGAAGAGCAGTCGGTGCTCTTAACCACTGAGCCATCTCTCCAGCAAGTCCTCGTTTTTTAATTAGTGTTTTCTTTTATTTTTGCCTACATGTTTGGTTTTAAATATGGGAGGGAGGGGTGAACCTGTGTCCTCATGCACACCAGGCAATTGTTGCTGAGCTACATCGCCAGCCCTTAGTATTATTATTATTAATTATTATTACTACTGCTGTTTAGTATGCATGTGTACATGTGAATGTGGCAGAGGAGCACACACTAATTGCACACGTGTGGAAGTCAGAGTATCAATGTCTGGTGCCTTCCTCTTTTGCTCTCCACCGTACTTCTTGAGACAAGGTTCCTCATTGAACCTGAACTGACTAGCCATCAAAACAAGTTCCCCAGTACTGAGATTACAAGCATCAGCCACCAGGCTTTACAGTTACATGGTGCTGGACATCCAAACTCATGCCCTTGTCAATAGCCAAGGCTAGTCTTGAACTTTCAACTCTCCTGCCTTTGTTTCTCGATGAGGCTTATACCATGAGGTCTGGCCCTAACTAAACTTCATTTGTAGTACAGCATGCAGACAATAAAGTACACAGATCACAGAGAACAAGAATATTGACTCTTCCCAAAGAGAACATGTTCCCTTTCCCTGCCTTGCTTCCCTTTTTCTCATACACTGGCTGAGCTCAGGGAAGCAGAGGTGAGGCAGAGAAGGTCCAGCCTGAGACAGGAGGCTCCCAGTCTAACAAAAAGGCACAGCAAAGCACCTGCAATCCAGCCTAACATGTACAGTGATGTGATTGGGGCGGAGCACCATTTAGGCATGTAATTCTCTCTCTCTCTGTCTCGCTCTGTGTGTGTGTGTGTGTGTGTGTGTATGTGTGTGTGTTTCTGTCTGTCTGCCTGTCTGTCTCTTACATGAACACACACACACATACACACACACACAGAGTAAGAGGGTGGGCAATCATCCACACCCTCTGAGCTCTCAGCCCCTAAGAATCTTCCTCAGCTGAGCCTTTCCCCCAGATGGGCTTAGAGACCATCTGTGGTGGCAAGAACAGGCAAGACCCTGGTGGATGTGGTGAGGCAGGCTGGTAACCATTTGTTTTCACCTGGTCCTCATGCTCCTGAGACATTAGAGCATCTCCACATTTAACCCCCTGCTGCCAGCTGTATGGTCTGGAAAAGAGAGGCAGAGGAGAGCGTAGAAAACATGTGTGATTCTTTCTAATCTTTCGCCCAGTCACTCAACCACCACTGGCCAGCCCTGACTTGCCCAGTGCAAGACCTGCCTGAGTTCAGAGAGGCAGAGGTGAAGCAGGCAAGCATAGCCTGAGACAGAAGGCTGCTAGTCTAATAAGGGAGACAGATAGCAAGGTACCACTGATTCAGCCTGACATGTGTAGTGGTGGGAGCTGGGCAGAGCACTGTGTAGACATGTAATTCCAGTTTGGTTTTGGCAAGCCTAGACCAGGAGGTATTTCCAGAACTGAGATGGAGGATCAGCAGGAAGAACAGTAGGGTCTAGATAAGCAAGAATAAAGACAGGACACTGTACAAAAGAAGAAACAGATGGAAGGACTTAGAAGCTTACAAAGAGCTTAGCATATGCAGGAAGCTGTGTTCAACATGGTCGTGGCAGTGTGTGTGTGTGTGTGTGTGTGTGTGTGTATGTGTGTGTGTGTTTGTGTGGTATGTATGTAGTGTATGTGTGTATATGGCTGTTGTGTGTATTTTATGTATGTGTGTGATACATGGGACATGTGTATGTGTGTCTGTGTGTGTGTGTATGGTGTGTGGGGGTGTTTGTGTGGAATGTGTGTGGGAATGTGTATATATAGTATGTGTGTGTGTGTGTGTGTGTGTGTGTGTGTGATGTTTGGAGGATGGATAGGAAATGAGGATAGAGAGGAAGGCAAGAACTGGACCACATCAGGAAGTCAAATGTGAAGTGAAGCTAAACACCAAGACTTTGGTCTTCAGAGATAAGGGGGTTACTGAGGCCCTCACCACAGTGTGTGAGCATCTAGTTGTGTTTTCAAGTGATCCCCACAGCTTTAAACTAGAATAGGAGCAGGAAGGAGTAGCAGGGGTAGCAGGGAATCCATAAGGGGTACCTGCCTTTCTCTGAGAACCAGGAGAGCCAGTCACCTGAGATATATACTCCTCTCTCTATGACTTCAGAGCTCAGGAAGAGGCAGCTTAAGCTGGCCACTCTGGCCTGAGGATGTAGTCTTAGCTTCCAGGTGGCTGCTCAGACTTGACCAGTGTTGGGGTCTGGAGGAGGGACACAATCCACCCCTCTAGCAGGTGGGCTCCAGAAGTAGAGTCATATCACCCATCTGGTATCCTTGTGTCTAGGGGAATGTGGCCATTCCCAGTGGCCCTTCTGCTCGGTTTTCAAAATGCTGTCCTAGTTAGGAAGGTCTCCACACCAGCCTCTGACTCCCAGCAGGTTCCAGGCTCCCTCCTGCAGCGATGCCTTTTGAATGTGTAAGTGTGGCATGTTACTGCACCTCAGGACTGCTTTCCTCACATGTAACACAAAGTTCTGGTATTTACCCTGGGGACCTGGAAGGTTTCCCCCAAGATAATGTTAAGAGTTTGGCTGAAAGTCAGAGACACTTGTGGGCACTGTCATTCTTGTCTTCTCTAGTGGCCCTGGGTAGGCATCCTCCTTCCTTAGGTGATGGTGGGCAGCTTACCCTCAGATGGGACCGAGTCTCCCCACTGTTCTGTGGGGAAGTGTGAGCCACTGCAAGGAAAGGACTTCCCACAGTGTCTGGCAGGCACACAGCAAGCTCACAGCAGCACTTTGCATGTATGTGGCAAGCCTGCTGCTGTACCTTGTTATTTGAGTTTCTCTAGAGAATCCCAGTTTTTGGAACTCACCACTGAAGCCAGGACCTGAGAATCAGTATAGGTCCAAGTCTCTCCCAGCTTCCAAAGAACACAATTTAATAATACCATTAGCAACTGTGGTTTAACCATTTGTGATAGACCAGATCTTGAGCTGTAGAAGCTGGCTGAACTCCTGCTGTGGATAAACTGACTGCTTTACTTCCCAGCTTCATGGCTGGCCAGACTTCAGTTCATGCTGCAGCCCCACCCACCCCACTCCTAACACCCAACATCATTCACCCATTTATTACACTGCTTTGAACCTAGAACCCCACCTTGGGTGTCCCAGACCTTTGCTTTCTCACTATCTTGGCCCTGAGGCTCCAACATGCCTTGAGCCAAGACTCAGTGTCTTAGAAAGGGTCTGAGAGTCAAGGCTAGCTGTGTCCTAGAATCTCTCCCTCTCTCTCTCTCTCTCTCTCTCTCTCTCTCTCTCTCTCTCTCTCTC
>JADRCD010224833.1:0-17905 GCA_019843815.1 Montemys delectorum | reverse complement strand
CTCTCTCTCTCTCTCTCTCTCTCTCTCTCTCTCTCTCTCTCTCTCTCCCTGCCCCCTCCCCCACATTAAGGCCAGTACCTGCCTTGGTTTTCACTTTCTGCCCTGTCCTTCAAACTGCAGCCATGAACAGCAGCTTAACTATTGTAAACTGGTGCATAGCTTGAGCCAACCTTGCAGACTTTTCCCTTAGCTCAGGCCGTTAGATGTGAAGTGTGCCTGCTGGCATTTCACAATCAATCCTACCAAGTCTATTTGAGGAGTGAGATGTGGATTGTGTTCAGTGAATTATTCAACTGAGCTTCACACCTTAAGATGCTGAAAGAAACTCTGGGTGGGAGTGGGCCGTTCATTTACTCAGTCAACAACCCCTGATACTGTCTCTGTGTCGGGGGTGGGGAGTGTGTGTGTGTGTGGGGGGGTGCTGCCAAGGGAAGCTCGAAGAAATCACTGCTGCTTATCGGCAAGCAGACGTGTTACTGGCTTTTCCTAGGTAGATGATATAAGCAAACTTCACGTCTCTGAGAAAAGAGCCAAGAGCAAAATTATTTCTCCTCTTCCAACAATTCCATATGATGCTTCCAGGTCTGGCAAAAGCATTCCCTCTGTTTAGAAGCACCACATAGTTGCTTTCCAAAAGAATTCTAAAGTAGCAAACAGCCCTGTGTGGGAAAAGTAATGTGTCCTTCCTGAAGGCAGAAACCGAAGTCTCTGACCTACCCAAGTCACCAGCTAAAGGGAAGGGCAGGGCACTGAACTTCGCAGTGTACCACGCTGACATTTCTATTCCCTACTTATCATAATTTTTTTCTCTTGTGAAATTCTAGCCTTGGTTGGGGATTGTCTTTAAGAAGGAAGACCTAATAGCATAGTGACAAACACCTTTAATTCTAGCCCTCAGGAGACAGAGAGAGGCAGGCAGATCATTGAATTTGAGGCTAGCCTGGCCTATGGAGTGCATTCCTGGACATCCAGGTCTACACAGAGAAACTCTGTCTCGAATAACCAAGAAAAATGAGGAGGATGTGGCAGAGGAAGAAGAGGAGGAGGAGGAAAAGCAAGTGGGGTGTGGTGGTTCAGGCATGTGACTCCAGTAAAAGAATCTGAAGTATAAGACCTCCTTGGCTGCAAAGAAAGTTCAAGGCTATCCTGGGCTACAAGACAGGGAAAGAAGGAAGGAGAGAAAGAGATGGGAATGAGGGGGAGAGGAAAGGAAAAAAAGACAGGACCCATGCTAAGACTTTATTAAAAATAGCCATTTCAAAACAGGGTCTTATGGAGGTTATCTAGATGACGCAACAGATAAAAGCCCCTGCCAAGCAAACCTAACAACCTGAATTTGATCCTCAGAACTCAAGTAAAGGTGAATGGAGAGAATTGATTCCACCAACTTGTCCACTGGCCTCCACATGCACACCATGCCATGCTCTCCAGAATATACATACAGAATGTGCACATTCACACAATGAGAACAGCAGTAACAATCTATGGGGCTGAGGCCTTGACTCAGTGGTGGAAACCTTGCTTGATTTCCTCTCTACCTAGGACCAGAAGAAATAAATCAGCATATTTTCCCCCAGTACCTTTTCCCCCTCTATACCAAGGTAATACATGTCTATTTTTAACCATTCTAACATTATTGGAATGTTTAAAAAATAAAAGTCACAGGTATTGCCCTCCCCCAAAATAACAGCTGCTAACAATATGGGACATATTCTCTCAGTCTTTCGCTATGAAAATATTAATAATGCACACAAAAATCATACTGCTTGTTAGTATTCAAGCACAGCACACACCTTTCTTTTTAAAAAAAATTTAACGCTATATTGAGGATGTCTTTCACATCATGATAACATAACCTGCCTCTTTTATTTTAAGAGAATTTAATAATCATTTGTGTGTGTGTGTGTGTGTGTGTGTGTGTGTGTGTGTGTGCTTGACAGGGTTTATCACTGAACCCAGAACTCACCAATTTGACTAGCCTGACTGGCCATCAAGCCTTGGGATCCTCCTGTCTCTGTCTCTCCAGCACTAGACGGGTTCACTTCACAACACCTGGCTTTTTACAGAGCCAAAGTCAGAATCTCAAGGTTGTGAAGCAGGTACCTTACCAACTGTACCTCACCGTCTCCAAAGCCCCTGAGCCTTTTGTTGTTGTTGGTTAGCTTTTGTTTTTTGTTGTTGTTGTTTGTTTTGTTTTGTTATGTTTTGTTTTGTTTTCCCAAACAGGGTTTCTCTATGTAGACCAGGCTGGCCTTGAACTCAGAGATCTGCCTGCCTCTGCTTCCCAAGTACTGGGATTAAAGGTGTGAGGCATCCTGCCTGGTGGCTTTTGCTTTTTGAAGTGCTGGGGGTCTAGGGCTTCTGTATTAGGCAAATCCTCTAGTCCTTAGCTGCATCTCCAGTCTTACTTCATTATTTGCAGTAGCACACACTAACCCATCATATGGATATGAGAGATTCTCATCATTCCTCTTTGGGTGAATATCTGGGATACTGCCTAATTTTTTCTGGCAATAAGTACCATTAAAAGGATTTTTTCCCTCAAGATTTATTTATTTCTATTTAATGTTTATGACTGTTTTGCATGCATGTGTGTTTCTGCACCACATGCCTTCAGTGCCTCTGCTGAGACCAGAGGAGGGGCCTGATCCTCCGGAGCCGGAGTTAGCTGATATGTGGGTGCTGGGAACCAATGAGAGTCCTCCACAAGAACAAGTACTCTTCATTACTGAGCCATATCCCCAGCCCTCCCACTAGAAAGACATTTATTTGACCTTCATCCCAAATACTTCACTTATAATACTTAACATAATTTCTGCTAAGGAGTTCCATAAATGGCTATTCAAGACCCTTTTTTCCTTCAGACTCTGCAGTTTCTAGAGGGACACAAGGGGTCGTGTGTGTGTGTGTGTGTGTGTGTGTGTGTGTGTGTGTGTTGAAAAGACTATCTCAGAGCCCCATTCAGTACCTGGAACTCACTGGATTTCGACAGATCATTTTCCACAAGCAACTAAAGGACAACATAACTGCTGGGTGGATCCATGCATGTTTGGGTCTCCTCCCGACTACAGAACACATTCCTAAAAGGATATGCGTGTTAGAGGTGGTTGAGTTTTGCTTTCAACTTGTCTTTTGAAAACAGGGAACCAGCACAAGGGAATGGGAGAACTGTTCTCACATGGCAAGGAAGACATTTTGGGGAACAGGAGGGTCCAGGGACCTAGTCCATCTAGTCCCATATTGGGTGCTGAGGAACCAGGGGATTCTCTTCTGCACCTTACCATTGTAGAGTTCTCACCTGCTCCCCAGAGAAAAAGAAGAGCAGTACATGCTCTGCTCCAGCTAGAGAGGACAGCCCCTCCCCAGCCCAGTCATGGCTGTCCACTCACTGTTGTACCTCACCTTGCCTCTAGCCCCTTGGCCTCCTAAGCTGCCTGATAGCCAGCAATTAAAGGGAAGCCTTTGAAGTCTTTGTCTGCCCAGCCGGCCTCAATGTGGACACCCCTGCCCTCTCCTCAGAGGCAGACCAGGGAGGAATATGCATCCTGATTCTAAATGTTGGAGAGAATGCTTCCCCTGCACAGAGCTAGCAGGTCTGGCCTTAAGCCAGGTTCGGTGTGAAGAGGAGCTGGAAGAGCAGGGAGTTGAATCCAGAGGTCCTCTTTGCTCCCAAACCAAGTGCTCTCTGGCCACCTGAGGGAGAGATTCACAGAGTTTCAATATAGGCATGTAACACACTGCAACATGTAAGAACACATGTGCACATGCGCACCTATGCCCTGGAGTTGTGCATAGGTGATTTGACCAGCTCCTCTAGATGCTGAAGAATGGACAGAGGCTGGGACTCTTGTGGCAGAATTGTGATCCCAGCTACTTGAGAAGCTGAGGCAGGAAGATTAAAAGTTCAAGGCCAGTCTGGAATAAAAAGTTCTAAGCAAGCCTGGGCAACATAGTGAAACCCTGACTCAAAAAGTTAAAAGGCGGGGGGTGGGGGGGGGGGGAGGGAGCAGTTGTTAAGAGGGTTGGAGAGATAGCTTAGTGGTTAGGAGCACAGTCTTCTCTTCCAGTGGACCTGAGTTCAGTTCCCAGCACACATACATATACAAATCTACACACAGACATACACAAATATGCACATAATTTTAAAAGATTTTTTTAAAAGAGGGGCTGAGGGTACAAGTCATGGTAGAGCACTTGCCTAGTATGTGTGAGATCCTGGTTTAGTCCCCAGCACCATCCAGTGGGAGAGAAAAAAGAGTACATCAGAGTTCATCAGTCGTATAAGACAGAACAGATACTATGTGTGCAAGATGAATGGGGCCAAAGGCCATTGGTTCCTCCAAATGCAAAGCCCTCAGGTAGCTTTACCTCAGGGTATAGTGAGACCCTATCATACAGGAACTGCAAAACCACCTTAAGGGTTCTGGACTTTGTCCCAGTGTCAAAGAGCAGTTCCTTAGCGGAGGTCTATGGGCAGAAAACAGAAACTTTGGTTGTAGGAAGTACCAGGCCCCTAGTTCCCAGCCAGATGACTTTGACAAATGATGTGACCTGGGCCTCAGTTTCTTTACCTGTGACCTGACAGTAGTGTGCAAAGGCAGCCACTCCAAGGGAAGCCCCTAGTGAGGGAGCTGCACAGAAGGTAAAGCTTTGGGTGACAGATGTGGTTATTACAAACTACAGGTGACAGCACAGAGGACTGTCAGCACAAAGCTGATGTTAACTCTGGGAGGAACTGACACATCGTTCCTCAAAACTGAGCCCAGTGTGACTTCAGTTCCCCTCAGAAGCCTTCACCTCCCTGTGAGCTGGAGGACAGACAATCCTTGTGACAGAAAGGATGGCTCCCCAGGCATCTCAGCCATAAAGCTTGGACTGGGGATAGGCATCCTTGATGTGTGGCTACAAAGGTCTTGATGCCCTTGCCTTGGGCCGCCATGTCTACACAGGTGATGATGTCCCCAGCTATTTCCAAGGATGTCTTTAATGAAAGGGTCATGGAGTGCCCAGACGTGCTCTGCAGGTCTCAAGGGCCAGTTTTGGAGTGAGCCTGGTAGAACTTAAATTGGCCACACCAAAATCAGGGAAGATTTCTCCTAAGCAATGCTGTTTAATCAGGGTCCAAGGCCTGGGGAGTGAACAGACAACCAAGATGGTGATGGATTTAGAGAGGAGGTTCAGAGGCAAAGGGTGGGATGAAGAAGACCATGTGGTTGGCAGAGCTGAGGACAGTGGTGCAAAGAATAGATGAGATGCTACTGAAGGGAAGGCAAGGGTCCATTCCTGATAGCCCTTATCAGAGAGAGTAACCATAAAGATCTCTAATGACTCAGTGAACAGTGCCCCTTGGGACTGGAAAGTAGACTTAGCTTTTTTCTTATGCATGCAATCACACCATGCAAGAGCTCAGATCTGAGAAGGGTGTATGTTATATATTGCAGTGTTATTATTATAATATGCATAGTTGGAAACATAGTGGTTAATTATGGAAAACAAAGACTTCTGATATTTTCCTACCATCAGTTCCCAGCATTAAAGCATCAAGTTGGTATATCTTTGGTTTGTACTGCATCAGAATGTTAGAATATGCACCTGCCTTTAATTGCAGTACTCAGGAGGTAAAGACAGACTTCAACATGCTTGGCCTGTATACTGAGCCCCAGATGAGTCTGGACAACATAGTGAGACCCTGTCTCAAAACAAACAAACAAATTGAAGTTTGAGAGATGTCTTAGCCATTAAGAACATTGTTGCTTGTATAGATAACTTGGGTTTGATTTCCAGAACTCAATATGTTGCTTCACAACCATATGTAACTCCAGTTCCTTAGGATCTACAACCCTTTTCTCACTTCAAACGCACTCATAGACATAAACAAAGACTCTTTTAAGCAACAGTTTATATATATATATATATATATATATATATATATATATATATATAGTTGCTATTTGAGGGATGGGGAGAGTACTCAGTGGGTAAGAACAGTTGTTTGCAAGCATGAGGATCTGAGTTTAAATCCTCATCATGCACGTAAAAAGCCAGGCCTGGCCATGTGTATCTGTAACCTCAGCACTAGGGATAAGCAGATCCCAAGAGTTCCCTGGCCAAGCAGCCAAGTCAATTGGTGAAGTCTAGGTTCAGTGAGAGATCTCATACCAAAAACTAAAACTGGAGAAATGACTCAGTGGTTAAGAGTATTGGCTGGGGCTGGAGGGATGGCTCAGTGGTTAAGAGCACTGACTGCTCTTCCAGAGATCCTGAGTTCAATTCCCAACAACCACATGGTGGCTCACAACCATCTGTAATGGAATCTGATGCCCTCTTCTGGTGTGTCTGAGAACAGCTATAGTGCACTCATACACATAAAACAAATAAATCTTAAAAAAAAAAAAAAAAAAAAAGAGTATTGGCTTCTCTTCCTGAAAACCCAGGTTTTGTTCTTAGAACCCACATGAAAGCTCACAGTTCCAGATGTTCCTCTGATGCCCTCTTCTGTGCTTCTGTGGGGCCTAGGCAAGCATGTGGTACACAAACATTTATGTAAGCAAAACACCCATAAACATAAAATTAATTAATTAATTAATTAATCACTAGTAATGTGGAGAGTAATTGAAGAAAACACCAAGATCAACCTCTGGTCTCTTTATACATACAACATACACACACACACACACACACACACACACACACACACACACTCATTCAGTGAAATTTGGCTTGGAATTAGGATAGAATTTCCAGTAATTTCTGAAGTGACCTTAAAGATACTTCTGTCATTTTGCTGTGTGCTTATATAAAGCCATGTTCTCAGCACCAAAAATTATAAAATCAAAATATTAGCCAACTCTGAAAAATGTTGAAAATGTCTTACGTTCTGCAGTATCAAGTATTTGGCTAAGAATTGATTTTTAAGTAAAAGTAAACAAGCATATTCATACATGCAATTCTGCCTTCATTTTTAATAAATGATAAAATTATATACATATCAAAGAACTTTTAAAATAAATGCTTCATGCTTTATTATCAGTTGGCATTTGACTTATACACATATATATCTATATACCTGAGGTCCCCTAAAAATTTCTCAAGTGGGGACCAATGAGTTGGCTCAGTGAGTTGAAGTTGCTCAGCATTAATCCTGACAACCTGAGTTTGATCACTAAGACTCACATGGTGGAGGGAGAGAACAGACATACACTTACTTGCATGCACATACACACACAAAATAAATAAACAAAGTAAATAAGTCAATGTAAAGTGGTTTTAATTAATTTTTTCTCAGGTGTAACAAGAACAGAAAACATCTCAGAAGCCCTTCTTTAGAGCACTGCATCTCCAGTGACCACCTCTGTCTGCTGCTAACTCTGAGGATCCAGCCCAAGAACATCTTTCTATGTCCACTGCAGAACCCCCAAAGGCTGCTTCCAGCATGCTGGTATCTTAGGTATAAGAATGAGCTTTGAGATCAGACATTTGTGGACTCGAGACCTGGCTTTGGCAGCTGCCAGGTTACAAGTTTGAGAAAGCCACTTCTCCCTCAGAGCCTCAGTTTCCATACCTGTAAAAGGGAACAGTTGCCAACTCTGAGTAGAAAAGCTGATCTGATGCATGAAATCCCTGAGCTGTTTGCCTGGCTCAGAGCAAATGTCAGCAAGTTCACCTGTCTTGCTTAGAATCAGAAGTTGGTTATGCACAAAGACTGAGAGAAATAGACTCCAGACCCAAGGTTAAAGGACATTCAGGGTACTTCTGAACCTCATTCTCAGAGGCCTGGCTGATAACAGTGAAGACTCTAGGCTGACCAAGCCAAACTCTTCCCCTTTCTAAAGTCTATCTTCACTATTTCCTATCCTTGGGGGCTGTCAAGATGGGTCAGAGAGGGAAGGCCCTTGCCTTCAAGTCTGAAGACTTAAGCTCAATCCCAGACCCCCACATGGTGAAAGAAGAGAACCACATCCCCCAAGCTGTCGTCTTACTTCTACACCTGTGCCACACACACATACATACACACACACACACACACACACACACACACACACACTTACACACAATAAATAAATGTAAACTAAAGCATTATTCTTTGCAACAGATGGTGACCATCACAGAAAACCACAACTGATCAAAATACAGAGTTGTGGAGCCCAGTCCTAACTGATACAATTACTTCACAACTTCTACATCTAAGGCTCTTCATTGTGGAAGAGAAGGAAAGATTGTAAGAGAAGGAGAAACAGGGAGTTTGAGGCTCCTAGAAATGTCAGAAGCTACACTATAGAGTCTCACCAATATGGATGCCTAGACATGACCTGAACAAGGATGATGTCAACAGATATGATAATGTGGACAGGGGAAAACTCATGAGTCTAAAACTCTAGATAAAGAACCACAGGAACTAAATAATGCTGAGAGCAGAAGAAATATTCTTCCACAGAGAAAGGAACACCAATTGGTTGTCAAGTACTAAATGATAAGCCCTGAAAACAGGATACAAGTAACATTTACAGGCTGAACAGGTTGCATTTATATATTTAGGGGGAAGTGTGTGTGTGTGTGTGTGTGTGTGTGTGTGTGTATGTGTGTGTAAAACAATTAAAGAAAAAGAGGCCATGAATTTGAAAGAGATCAGGGAAGGGTACATGGGACAGAGAGTTTGAAGGTAGGAAAATGAAGGGAGAAATGATGTAATTATATTATAATCTCAAAAAATAAAAAATATATATTTTAAATTCCTATCTTTATTCTGAGTTTCATGTGGGAAATTAAGCATGCATTTTAAAAAATGATTGATTGATTGATTGATTGATTGCTATGTGAATGTGTCTTTATGTGTATATGTGCAGGCACATGCACCTGTGTATATATATGCATGGAGACCAGAAGAGAGCACTGAATATCCTCTTTTACTGACTTCTGTCTATTCCTTTGAATCAGAATTGCTCCCTGAACCTGGGCTTTATGTTTTCTCTATGAGGCTGGAAAATGGCAAACCCAGGAGACAAGTATCTATGGGAGACCACTGCCCTGGACTTTGGGAACCAGAGGGCATTGCCCACTCTGGTTGTGATTGATCAAATAAGCTAACCTTGCACCCACGCCCCCCACACATACACACATAAAGAAATATGCACCTTGTGGAGTCTGTGAATAAGAATTCATTGGAAAAAGAGTCATTGCAGATATAATTAAATTAAGACCTTGAGATAGTATCATCCTGTATTACACAAGTAAACCAGAAATCTGATAACCAATATCCTTATCAGAGATAGACATAGATGAAAAGTGTAGATCTCGTGTGAGGAAGGAAGCAGAAATAGAAGTCATCCAATGACAAGCCTCACCTGAGATCTCCAGAAGCTGAAAGAGAAATTCTTTTTAAAGAACCCACCCTTGGGGCCATGGATATAGCTCAGTTGGTCGAGTGCTTGCCTAGCACACAAAACTCTGGGTTCAAGTCCCAGCATCCCATATACTGGGCATGGAAGCACATGCCTGTAATGTCAGAGCTCAGTAGGTAGAGCTAGGAGAGTTCAAGGTCATCATCTGAAGCATAGCAAGTCAGAGGCCAGGTTTTCAAAATTAAATAGGTCAGCCTCTCCTCTGAACACTCAGGACGGTAAGACTGGAGGAGCTCAAGTTCCAGATCATCCTGAGCTCTACAGAAAGAACCAAGATCTGGGAGTATAGCTCAGTGGTAGATCTTTGAGCTTCAACCCCAATACCACACAGAAAAAGAAAGGAAAGATGGGAGAAAATAATCCTCCCTTGGGAATGGAGCTGTAGCAAAGCACTGCATGTGAGCCCTAGTTGTGTGGGGGTGGGGCTGGGTGGGAAAGCGTTTGGACACACCCCAAACAGAAAAAAAAAACCAAAAACCAAACATCGTTTCCATTGTTTTGAGCCTCACATTATGGTGATAAGCTATGACAGTCTCCTGCTCTGCCTGCCCTTTGTCATAAGCCCTCTTTGGGGGTGGCCTCAAAGTTTGCTCCTTTAGGCTCCTGTCCTAGCAGTGGCTGCCAGAGCCATGTTACTAAAACACACGACCTTGTATCATTCTTGTCTGAAGCCTGTACTTCTGTTCCAAGTGACAGAAAACCTAACCCAAACTGGCTTGAACAGAAAGGAATTTATTGGCTCGTGAAACTAAAAGGGCCAGGGGCTAGAGCTGCCTTCATCTTGGCTGGATCTGGGGCTCAAACGATGTCACTGGGGCTCCTTTTGCTCCGTTGCGCAGCCTTCTGCTGTGCTGGCTTTGGTCTCAGAATCCCCATGGTCTTGAGATTGTGACAGCAGCCCCAAAGCCTAAATCCTGTCAGATTAGAGACCCGCAGAAAGGATTAAAGACCTCTCCCAGGTCCTCAAGCCCAAACCCTGGATCAGCTCCCATTGGGTGAAATTACCATCCCTTCTCCAATCACTGTAGCCACTGGAGTGGGATGCACTGATTGGCTTAGGTCACATGTTCCCTCCCATATCATGGAGGACTTGCCTCTACCAAAAGTACGTGGACTGAGAGGGAGGAAGGGAGGAAGGGAGTAAATCTTGATACAAAAAGTCACACTTTTCACTTTTAAGTATAACAAGTGCACTGGAAGCAATACTAAAAATAATAAAGTTTAAAAACAATCAACTGTGTTTCCCCCGTTCCCCCATGTTCTCCCATGTTCTTCCTTGGCCCCTGAGAAAAGGATCAAGATACAAGTCCCCCATCTCTAGTCAACCGCCACTCCAACTTTGCTCAGCCTCCTAAGCTGTGTCTACCTTTGACCACATAGGTAATTTTGCCTCTCCTTCCCTTTACCCTTATCTAATTTTGATTTCTTCTAGATTTGCTCAACAGGAGTATTCATCTCCATGCTGGGCCTCAAAACATCCTGACATTCATCTGTTATGACCCTTGCTTGTTGGACTGAACTGACTGTTAAGGACCAATTTTCTCTGCTGAATCATATACCCCATCAAAGCATGAATTCACTTAAATTTATTTAACAAACGTATAAAGCCTATTCCAAAAGCTGAACACCATTCTGAACCTTTGCAAACATGAACTCTTTTAAGATGGACATGGTGACATATGCCTGTTACCCTGTCTGTATTCAGAAGAATGAAGAAATACTGTGAGTATGAGGCCAGACTGAGCTACATAGCAAAGTCCTATAGATAGATAGATAGACAGATAGATAGATAGATAGATAGATAGATAGATAGATAGACAGCCAATAGATAGATCCTTATGGTAAGCATATGCAGTCAGTTCTATTATTAAATGTGACTTAAAGATGTGAAAACTAGGGCACAGAGGCATTAGAGCTAATTCATCAGTGTATTTCCAATGAAAAGCTCAGGGCTAAGCACAAGTTAGATATATTTTAAAAACAAAACATATCTCAGGGCTTGGGGTATGGCACAATGGTAGACCGTTGCCCAGCATATACAAGGCCCTTGGTTTGATCCCAGCACCCATACAGAACCAAGAAATTTTAATGTTTTTCAGGTTGCCTCTCCTGTCTGTTTCCAATCTCAGAGGAGGTATCTATATCTTTAGAGTTTCCCACTTCCCAAGGTAACTCAACTTCTGTAGACTGAAGAAAGGGTATGGCCATGGCGGCATAGGGGGCTTACAATGCAAGCTGGCCTCTCGCTGGTTCTGCTGTTATATCCACATTCTCTGAGGAAGGGCCTCAATATAGACCTCACAGACTGAAATCTTCCATTCAAGGATCCTTACCATGCTCCCTATGGTCTCATCCCCACAGTCAGGTTGCCTGTCTGGACTCCTGAGGACTCTGGGATTCTGAGACTTCCTGAACTCTATCTCCATCTGCCTCCTTTTATGCAGAGTCACCTGCTTCTCTCCTTCCCCCCACCCCTAGGGAGTAAAGGGGATGCCTCAGTTTCCCTTCCTTCTTATGGTCCTTTCTATTTCCATTACTTTCTTTCTCCTAGGCTCTATCGGCCTGCCCTTCTCTACTATATCCCCTGAGGTGTGTCTTTCTGTTTGTGTCCTTGGCAGAGCTGTTGTCTGTCTGTCTTCCAACCCATCTTGCTCTTTTCATGGTTACCTGGTATGTCCAGGAATGAGCATGAGATTTCTAGCTGCCTTAACAGAATGAGAGAACCGTTTGTGGCAGGGCAGCTTCGGAGCCCTTCCACCCATGACATCCATCCTGAGAGCTACCACCAACTCCCATTGCTTCTTAGAGCCCCTTTGCCCAACCCAGGAGGCAAGAACTCTTAGGGCCACATGGGCAAGGTCTCTGTCTACTGCCCCAAAGACCAGGTCTCTGTGGCTTCTCTTAATGAACCAGCCTTCGGTGACACATTCATTATTCCTGTTCAGTCGCTTCGAGTCAAAACTGATTAGTTACACTTACCGTCGAAAGATGTAATGATTTTATTGTTTATCTTCAATTTATTTTGATTAACATCTCCGTTCTTTTCATTGCAAGTGCAATTAGGTGCAATCTAACAGCGACTACTTTAATTTTGTTGAAATTAAGATGAATAAGTGATGGCTTATGGTGCTTTGTTTAACAAATAAATCATGGTTAAGAGGAGTGTATTAGTAATAAATGGGGCGGGGGGAAGACAGCTTAATTAAAATTCACGGAGCCAGCCTCTTGATGAACATCCAAAAACCAAATCTGGATTCCAAAAATCAGAAGAAGCTGAGGGTTAGAAAGACCCTTGCTGCCTGTGGACGTGAGGATCAGAAGATGACAGCTGGACTGATCCCGGTTTTGAAGCTGCAGCTGAGAGGAAAAGCACGCAGAATATTATGGTCCTCCTAAGAAGGTCCCACTTTGTTCCTAGGAAAAACTAGGAAGAAGCAGATGTGGGGCGGGGGGAAAAGAGGCCTTATCACCCACTAAGAAACCAAGGGCAGTCCACATCCTGATTCTCTTCTGGAGACCACCATAAGCAGGGGACAGGTCCCCGCCCCCATCTGTTGTAAGGGGAGGGCCAGGTCACCCAGTCTGGGGAGTCCCTCCAAAGCCCAGACCCCAGGGCAAGTGAGCTCTCCTCCCCGCTGGGCTGAGAGGGACTTCCCCATCTCTTGATTTGGAAACAAAGTGCAGAAAGTCAGCCCTGGAAAGTTTCCCCGTGTGAAGTTTAAAAGCGCCAGTGCCGGAGAGGCCGGCTTTGAAGCAGCTCGCGGGCCCCTCGGCAGGCTCCTGCGAGTCAGAGGGCCGGCCTTGCCTCAGATCCGCCGAGCCTGCCTCTGCAGGGCTGGGAAATGGGAATTGTTTTTAAGTTGAAAAATTACTTGCTAAAGGAGCTAACTCCTTTACCACCGCCCTTCTTTTGTTCTCAGCTGTCTCCTTCTTCGCTCTGCCTTCTCTTTCTTTGCTTCTTCCTTTTAGCGAAAAAGAACCAGCAGGCCCGAGTTCAAACCCTAGAACAGGCCGAGTGACTCTGGGCCAGGGGGGTTCACCTTTCTGGACCCTAGCCGTTTATCAGAAAAGGGATGGTAACCGTGCCCAAGAGGCAGGGACGCCTTGAAGGCTAGCAGGTTACTGCAGGAAAGTGTCTGACACCTACTTACCTGGCACAGAAGAAGAGCTCCAGAACTCTCTATAGACCTTTCTGCCTACTGCTGGTTGCTTCTCCACAGGTCTCCTCCTCCATGGCTCATTTGAGTCCTGCTTTCTTTTCAACGCTCTCATTGGAAGCTTTATTTTGTTTCCATCCTCCCAGTAAGTGTTACTGAGTGTCTGCCTTGCACCCAGTAAATCAATTCTCAAGACAGGATTACCCTCAGAGAACTTCCAGTCTCAAGCATTCTGTGAGACTTCCTCATGGATGTCCTGTGTACCAAAGTGTCTAGCAGGAACAATGGTCAGCACACAGAGGATCCCTGGCCACTGATACAGCTCCTATGTGCCTGACTTGATGACACAGAGAACTAACCCTGAATATGTGCTCTTAGGATAGCCACTTGGGTAGAGAAAAAGATGACACCTTGAGATAGATAGACAGTGCTTGAGATAGGCTGGTGGAGAATGAGAAAAACTAAAGGCAAAAGGCAAGTCTTTGCTTCGACCTGGCTTCTTCCAGTTCAGAAACATGAAACTAGGACTGAACTGATAGATTAATATGAGCAGTTCCCACCATTGAGGTCCAGAGTCCTACAGATGCACAGGGCCCGCCCCCTCAGTCTGGACCACTTCAGGCCTATTCTCCTTCTAGGCACTGGAGGCATCCTGACC
Source organism: Montemys delectorum (assembly GCA_019843815.1). NCBI lineage: Eukaryota > Metazoa > Chordata > Mammalia > Rodentia > Muridae > Montemys > Montemys delectorum. The sequence goes on along the minus strand of JADRCD010224833.1, from coordinate 3,692 downwards.
TTGGGGAGTCTGTCTCTACGCATTCCACAACTTTCGCCATTCCTTTAGTACCCCCTTCTAGTTGACTGCATCCTAGTCTCCCCCTTCAGGTCTCTGCTTTTATGACCACACCTTGAGAAAGTCCTTCCTGATCCCATCCCCCTTCCAAACCACTTTCCCAGGATACTTGATCCCACCACACTCATCGGTGATCGATCATGCTATGGATCCCTGCATACCAGCCTGCCTCCCCCACTAGAAGCCAGGGCATAAAGCAGAAACCATACCTGACTGTGAGTTGCCTGTCATCTCTTCCACAGAACCTGAATAAAAGCTAGGGCAGAGTGGAAACCTCCATAGACTGGCACATTAGATAAACCATGAATAATCTAACTCTCAACTCTAAAAGGAAAACTAGTAATTGTTTCTATTTCGTAGACCCAGGAAGCAAGCTTGGAGTGATGTTACCTGCCCACATAAGTGATCTTGAACTCACTTCTGTTTGACTCTGAAGACTCCATCTAGGAAACACCTCTTGGTGCTTAAAAGCCAATCATGAGGCCTGGTAAGGAAAATCCCGCAGGTGACAGCCCGGGATATCAGACCCAGCTCTGGACTGTGCCCAACCAAAATCTGGAGTAGGCGTTAAGAAACCACAGTCACGATTCAGGAGAGGCTTTGGAGACCCCAGAAGAAATCACCCTTGACACTCTCTGCTAAATTGGTCTCAGGGTGCCCTAGTCGCCAAGCAGCTGCCACCGTGGCTGCTGCATTTGCAAATGTGTGAGGTTCAGAAGGGGATCCAGAGCCACTGGCACATCCTGCTTCCATACTCTGCTTCACAACCTTCCTTATTTATTAGCGTGTATTAAAGATAATGAAACTGCAACGGTGTGTGTGTGTGTGTGTGTGTGTGTGTGTGTGTGTGTGTGACTTGTCCGAAGTCCCAGGGCAGAGAAACGACTTGAGTTGGATTCTGGGGACCTCTGCTCCAAACAGGAACAGGAAAGAACAACCAGTCTTTCTGAGCAGAGGGAAAAGGGGGTAGTGAGTGGCAGGGGGCCGGCGGGAGGGGGGTGCGTAGAAATGAGAGGGAGGGAGAAAATGGTGAGAATGGGCGAGCAGCGAGGGGTAAGAGAGGCAGCCCCACCTTGGGAAAGAGAGATGAGCTGGAGCCGCAGGGAGGGATCCGGGGAAGACAGCAGACAAGAAGATCGACAGACACCGGGGATGGAGGGAGACGGAGGGAGGCGGGCCGAGCCAAACGGGGAGCGGAGCGGGCGAAGCCAGTGACAGGGCGGGAGCGGGGGCGGGGGGGGGGGGGGGGGGGGGGGGGGGCCCCCCGGGGGCGGGGGGCGGCGGGGGGCGGGCCGCCCAGGCCAGGACGCTGCGGCGCGGTCGCCTCTTCCCGGCGCTCCCGCCGGTCCCGCTGCCCCCGCCCGCTCCCGCAGCCTAATGACTGCGGCCGGCCCTCGCCCACTGGAGGCGGCCGTCAGCTGGCAGCTCGGGGCTCACGGGGATCGCACGCAGCAGTCTGGGTGGCAACTCCCGGGACTCCGCGGACCCTGATTGATTTGTCAGTCCAGGCCAGCCAGCAGCCACTCCGATCGCTGCGCTGCCCGGGCTCCCGGGCCAGCCCCTCAGGCTGGAGCGCCCTACTGGCCCCAGGAGGGAGCCCCTGGTCCCCCGACCAGCGCCCCGGCGCCCCTCCCCGGCCCCCTGCGGGCATCGCCAGGCCCAAGGGCTGCCCTGCGCCCCGTCCCCCCCTCAGGGCACCGTGCCAGCCCCTCCAGCGTTCACCCTGCTGCTGCCCCCCAGTCCCGCACCGCTGCCCCCTGCGCCCCGGCCCTGGCCCGGGGCCGCCCGCAGAGCCGGCCACACCCGCTGCCGAGGGCTCACCAAGGTAAGAGGCGCCCGGACTGGGAGGGCTGCGCGTAGGGCACCAGGCTGGGCCACCGCGGGCACCCGCAGGTCATCACTGAAGCTGCGGCTGCCACCCAGCCCGGAACTTGCAAGGGCCCGTCAGGGATATGAGGTGAATTGTGTATTGAGCCCCTAGAAGAAACTGGGTGATAGTTACCAGTCCTGGGAGTGGAGGGTCTGGCTTTCGGGTACGGAGCTCTAATATCCATCTCTTTTAAGGAATTCTCTCTTACTATCCTTTCTCAGTCTCTGAAGTCACCATTTCCTGATATCTCTTTAGAGGAATCACCCCATTTCGTCTCCTTTTCCTAAACAAGAAATAGATCTCTCTCCCTCTTCCCAAGCAAACCTATTTTCTCTTTCGCCCAATTTAGAAGAGGTTGTTCCCTCTTTCTCACTCCTCAATTTACAAAGATTTTTCTCTCTACCCACAATTTACAACCATCGCAGTCCGTAGCACCCTCCCATTGAAGGCTAGACGTGCTTTTCTGTTGCCCCTTTGCCCCACTTAATTAGATGTGTAGTTCTTTAACTCAGGGCAGGGGACCTGGTGTTTTTCTGGTGTAGAGGCAACACAGAGACTTTTCACTCAAAGCTGGGTACCACAAATCCATCTCTGCCAGAACGAAGACAGCTGCCCAGTCCCAGTCAGGTGCATGAGTATTTGTTTCCAAGGGGCAAGAAGGAAAGACCTTACCCTCAAACAAAGAATTAAGGCCAAGGGAGACTATTTTAGCATCTTCCATGGTAGAAGACTCTCAACCTCTGGACAGGGGGCCACATCTCGATTCCCTCCTGCACCTCCTTAACTTTAAAGTAGTTTAATGAACACACAGAGAGAAATCATTTGTTTTTCACTGCGTGGTGAGCAGTCTACAAAGAGAAATAGGAAAAGAGGGAGAAAGCCTTAACTCTGATCCCCGCAATTAGTTCCCTGGGATGAGGGGGGGGCAACCCGGGAGCCTCAGTTCTTCAGACACAAAAGCATTTAGATCGCTTTAGACCGGTTAATCCTGAGTCTGGCTCGGGTCTCTTTTGTTTCCCAACTCCATTGTGGGTTTTGTGCAGTTTCTCTCTGTTCGAGTGATTGACTAGCCAATGGATGGTAATTATCCAAATGTCCCCTCTGTCCTTTGACTGACTTCTCTGTATTATGGGCAACTGTCATGCATTCTGTCATTCCATATCATATTACACGTATTATCATATGAAGTCCCCCTCTTTTAAAGGAGGGGGCCTTAGCCCAGATGCTGCTGCTTATAGAAGGAAGGGCCCCGAATAATTTGTGTTGGGCACAGTTTGCAATACAGAACAGGGGACTCCGGAGATGGGAGGTTCTGCAGGTAATTTTTTTTCCTGGCTGGGGATAGGGATGGTCTCTGGGGTTAAGGTTCTAAGGACTTGCGCTGGGAACTTGGAGTACATTTGCCAGATGTATTCTTTGGGTCAGATCTCTAGAGCGATTTGAATGGGCCTGTGGCTTCCCTTATGGAGAAACTTAGAATCAGTTTTTTGAGCCCTGGATATGAGAAAATTCTGTATATCTGGTTCCTTTTTGGGGTACCTAGATCATAGTGGCACAGGCTCAGGAAACCAGCCCTTGGGATTCTAAAATGTACTTTGTACCTGTAGTCCTTTACAGGACAAGCCCTTGGATCCTTGCCCCAGTTTGCTGCCAAGCGGTTGGGTATATTTGTATATATTCCAATTTGGAAATATTGTATATATTTCAAACTACCACATACTAATGCTAAAGCTTTGAGAAGAGACCAGTTTTTTTTTTTTTTTTT
>JADRCD010224832.1:33049-49490 GCA_019843815.1 Montemys delectorum | reverse complement strand
GTCAAACAGACTCACACAGACACACACACATAAATACACACACACAGACACACACACATAAATATACACACACAGACACACACACATATACACACAAACACATACACAGTCATACAGACACACACATAGGCACACACACAGTCATATACAAACACACACAAAGCCACACAGACTCAAACACACACACATATACACACAAACACACACACAGTCACACAGACAAACACACAGTCATACAGACACACACACAGACACTGATACACATACACACAGACACACCCATATACCTATACTTAGAGAAATGTAAAACTAAAATTCTGGGAGCTGTTGGCAGCTAACAATCATTAAGAAGTAAAAATGGGGGGCTGGAGAGATGGCGCGGGGGTTAAGAGCATGTGCTGCTCTTGCAGAGGACCCAAGTTTTGTTCCTATCACTTACATAGGTCACAACTGCCTGCAACTCCAGCTCAAGGGAATGTCTGACATCTCTGTCCTCCTTGGGTACCAGCATTCATTCACTTGAGTGTGTTCAGTTACCAGCATCCACATTTGGTAGCTTGTCACACTTTTTTTTTTTTCCCCCGAGACAGGGTTTCTCTGTGTAGCCTTGGCTGTCCTGGAACTCACTCTGTAGACCAGGCTGGCCTCGAACTCAGAAATCTGCCTGTCTCTGCCTCCCAAGCACTGGGATTAAAGGCGTGCGCCACCACCGCCTGTCTCGTCACCACTTCTTGAGTTCCTGTCCTGTAAGTACCTCACGCTTCTGTTCCTTACAGGAACCTACCTGATACCCACACATGGATACATACTTCCCCCCAAAACCCATGTAAGAATTCAGACATTAGGCTAGAGATGTCAGGGCAGTTAAGAGCAATTGCTGTTCTGGCAGAGGACCCAGGTTGGTTCCCAGCACCTACATGGTGGGAACTTCAAAACTACCCTGTAACTCTAGCTCAAAAGGATCTGATGCCCTCTTCTGGCCTCCATGGGCAGCAGGCACACATGTGGTACACATATATACATGTAGGCAGTCACTCATACACAGAAAATAAAGACAAATTTTAAGAAAAAAAGTCAGTGGAGCTAAGGAGATATTTCAGTGGTTAAGAGTACTATCTTCTCTTTCAGAGGACCTGGGTTTGATTCCTAGCAACCACACGGCAGCTCACAACTATCTGTAATTCTAATGAAAGGTATCAAATACATTCTTCTGGCCTCTGGTTTACCAGGCACATGTGTACATACAGACAAAACACTCATATACGTAAAACAATTTTTTAAAAAATGTAAAGGCCGCCGGGCGGTGGTGGCACACGCCTTTAATTCCAGCACTCATCACTGCCATGGTAGCACATCTGCAATATCTCCACTCTTACTGTAAGATGGACGTCAGAAACAGGAGAATCCCTTGAGAGCTCATAAGCTGCTAACTTGGTGTATGGAGTATGGAGCACATGAGAGACCCTCAAGGAAAGGGAAGGTGAGGGGTTAGGGGCTTGAACTTTTGCCTGGCAAGTGCAAAGCTCTTTTTCAGTCTAGAGGGAGAGTAAGGCAAGGACTGAGAGCTGAGGGTGTCTCTGACCTCTACACATGCACCACGACACATGAACACAGACACGGACACAAAAGTACATTTAGAAAACAAACATGAAACTATTTCAACAACAGAGGTCTGAAGGGCCCTTGCTGCTCTTGCAGAGGATATGGCTTTGGCTCTAAGCACCCACACAGCAGCTCACATCTACCTATAACTCCACTTCCAGCAAATCTGAAGCCTTTCCTGTGTAAGTCTGGTCAATTTAGGTTATCTGTAACATTAAAAAAAGAATCTGCTGGCTGGTAGTGGCACACGCCTTTAATCCCAGCACTTGGGAGGCAGAGGCAGGCGGATCTCTGAGTTCGAGGCCAGCCTGGTCCAGAGTGAGGTCCAGGACAGCCAGGGCTATACAGAGAAACCCTGTCTCGAAAAACAAACAAACAAACAAAAAAAGAATCAAACTATGAGCTGAGGAGACAATGATGTGAATAAGTGCATTTGGTATGAAAGGATGAGAACCTGAGTCCAAATCTCTCGCACTTATGAAGTTGTGAGTTTCTGCTTCAGTGAGAGACATTATCTTTTTTTTTTTTTTTTTTTTTTTGGTTTTTTCAAGACAGGGTTTCTCTGTGTAGCCCTGGCTGTCCTGGTACTCACTCTGTAGACCAGGCTGGCCCTAAACTCAGAGATCCGCCTGTCTCTGCCTCTTGAATGCTGGGATTAAAGGCTTGCACCACCACCACCTATCTAACACTATGATTTTTTTTTAAGGTGCACTAGTGAGATGGCTCAGCAGGGAAAAGCACTTGCTATGGACCTGAGTTCAAACCTTGGGCCATGTAAACGTACAAGACATGACACCACAGAATCGTGTGGTGTGTATATGTATGCCACGGTACATATACACCTAGACACATCACACACACACACAGTTAAAAAAGAAGATGGTCCTTCCCATCTGTACTATCTAGCACCTGAATCTCAGGGCTATTAGGACATTCCCAAATGTGTTGGAACACCTTCACTGCCATTTTAGAACAACCAAGTAACCGTTAATCTCCACGTACCACTGGCATCGAAATTTAGGAAGTCCGAGAATTCCTGAGCCAATGTCTCATCACTGGCAAAGGCACAGAGGCAAGCAAAGAAGTGGATGCACTTTGGGGCTGCCTCAGCCTTGGGGACGTTGGACTTGTGTGACTTCAGAGTCTGGCAGGAGCAGAAGAAGCGGCGCTCTGGTAGGCTTCTGGAGCTGATTTTCTGCATGAAGGATGTGTGCAAATACCCCAAGTTGTGCTTTTGGCTGGCTTTGCATTTTACTACCATAATGTTTTTAGTGACTCTCTGTACCAGGGGACCGGTAGGTTCTGTGGCCAACTGCCAGATGGTCTGTTTAGTTTCTGGGGAAGCCTGCATAGCATTCAAGACTGAACTTTTCAGGGTCAGAGGGGTGGCCTCCGCCTGGCAGTTCACTGCTAGCTTGATGTGTTGACACTGGTTTTCCACGATGCCTTGGGTGGCAGCTTTCAAACATGAGGGGACATAACACCGGCCAGAGCTCAGCTGAGTGATAATTGTACCATCCACGGTCTGGATTGCGGTCTCTGAAACACCTAGCTCCACAAAGCATCGGTAGTCAGGGCCTCGGTCTCTTTGCCGCACAGAGTAGACCTGCAGATCAGAGCCGGTGAGGATTTTGACAGCTTCAATGCTAGGCTGCTTTCGGGCACCATAGCGAAATATAGTTCCACATGTCTTGTTCTTACAGCTCAACCCACGGGTTCCATTGTACGTACCACACCGGGGACACTTCCTAATTCCCCTCAATGTGGCTTTCCCCAAGTCAGATAAGAAAGCGGGGACTTTAGTCCTCTGAGGGTTTGGTTCCATTGTTCACAGCCCCTAAGAAAGACAAGACCATCAGCAGGAGAACACATTCACACAGAGTTAGCATTCAGAGAGAGAGAGGGAGGGAGGGGGGGGGGGGGAGGGAGGGAGGGAGGGAGGGAGAGGGAGAGGGAGAGAGAGAGAGAGTGAGAGGGAGGGAGGACAGAGGGATTTTCATCTACTTATTTTGGAATAGGTTCTCACTTTGTAGTTCAGAATAGATTGTAAAAAAGTAGCTGTCCTGGCTAGTTTTATGCCAATTTGATGCAAGCTACAGTTATCTGATAAGAGGGAACTGTAATTGAGAAAATGCCTTTTAAGATGTAGCTCATGGTGGTTAAAGACATGTGTTTGAATGCTTGGCCCATAGAAAGTGGTAGTATTAGGAAATGTGGAGTAGGTGTGGCCTTTTTGGAGGAAGCATGTCTCTGTGGAGGCGGGATCCAAGTTCTCACATATATGCTGAAGTTACACTTAGTGTTGAGTAGGTCTTTTTTTGGCTGCCTGCAGATCAAGATGCAGAACTCTCAGCTCCTCCAGCACCACACCTGCCTGAATGCTGCCATACTTCCCACTACGATAATACTGGACTAAATCTCTAAAACAATAAGCCAGCCCCAATTAAATGTTGTCCTTTGTAAGAGTTGCCTTGGTCATGGTCTCTCTTTATAGCAATAAAACCCCAAGACACAGCTATAAGGCATTTTCTTAATTAGTGATTGATGGGGGTGGGCCCGGACCATTATAGGTGACGCCATCCCTGGGCTCGTAGTCCAGAGTTTTATGAGAGGGCAGGCAGAACAAGCTGGTAAGCAGCATTCCTCTCTGACCTCTGTATCAGCTCCTGGCTCCAGGTTCCTGCCCTGTTTGAGTTTCTGTCCTGACTTCCTTCAAAAATGAACAGTGATCTGCAAGTGTGAGTCAAATAAGCACTTTTCATCCCACCTTGATTTTTGGTCATGTATTTTGTCATGGCAATAGGAACCCTAACTAAGACAGTAGCCCAGGCTAGTCTCAAATTCTCACAGATCCTCCTGCCTTCAGCAGCAAATACACTGGAGATGGTGGTATATATGCCTGTAACCCCAGCACTGAGGAGGTAGGAAAAGAGGATCATGAATTCAGTGTCATTCCCAACTACCAAGGCATTCAAGGCCAACCTGGGCTACATGAGAACCTGTCTCAGAAAGAAAGGACCTAGGCCTGGCATGGTGGTGCACGCCTTTAATCCCAGCACTTGGGAGGCAGAGGCAGATTTCTGAGTTCGAGGCCAGCCTGGTCTACAGAGTGAGCTCCAGGACAGCCAGGGCTACACAGAGAAACACTGTCTCGAAAATCAAAAAAAAAAAAAAAAAAAAAAAAAAAAAAAAAAAAAAAGAAAGAAAGAAAGAAAGAAAGAAAGGACCAGAGGACAGGAAAGATGGGTTACTTCACTTCTACTGGTCCCCTGAAGCACAGCCCAGTCCTTCCCAGTCCTACCTGTACCAGCTGCCAGGGCACCTGGAGAACAGTGGAACCTGTGTCCATAAGACCTAACATGTGTTTCATTAGTTTGTGATGATCAGTCAGCACGAAACCAGACATGCTCATTTGCAGTGGGGTGTGCTACTTGGCCTAAGTCCTCTGAAGGCTGAACTCTGATGTAACATTGCAGACATTCCATTCCCTCTGGCAAAGCTCTTTCTCAGGGTTCCAGTCAGATTCCAGCTCCTCTAGGTAGAACTCTTGGCAACCTAAAGCAAAACAAGAGAAGATGGTTGTCAGGCTACGAAGATGGATCTTTCTACTTAGAAATAGGCAGAGTAGGAGCTGGGAGACCTCACTAGCTGATGACATGCTTAATTAGTCCATGTGACATGCTTGTGGCCAGTCTATAGTGCCAGAACATCAATGCAAGCGAAGGCTCCCATGGGGTCTACATCTAAAATTTTGACAACATTTGAGAAATATTTGTCAGATATTGCTGTGGAAATTTAACATTTATACTTTCAACAAAAAAGTAGTAAAATAACAGTAATGTCATTGCACAAGGTTGACAAAACAGAAGCCACAGTATAGAACTGGCCCCATTTACCTTCCCTAATGGTAAAACATAATATTTTTAGTGCCTTATATTTTATTATTTTTCATTGAAAACATTTTTTTGAGACAGGGTTTCTCTGTGTAGCCCTGGCTGTCCTAGAACTCACTCTGTGGACGCGGCTTCCCCTGAACTCACAGAGATCCTTCTGTCTGTCTCTCAAGTGCTGGGATTACAGGTATGAGCCACTACCTCCGAGCTTGCAGTGAAAAACTGAAAACTCATTTTTATGTATATGAGTGTTTATTTGGCTTTCATGTATATCTATGCACCAACTGCACCCCTGGTGCCTATGGAAGTCAGAAGATACCACCAGATCCCCTAGAACTGGCGTCATGGATGGTTGTGAGGCACCATGTAAGTGCTGGGAACCAAACCTGGGTCCTTTGACTCTTAACTACTCTCCCTTGACATCCTATATAGCCTAGGATGACCTGAACGTCTGCCTCCAATCTTTCTGTCTCCAATGCTTGGGTGCTAGGATTATAAGGCATGTGCTACCATTATCTCCCTTTGCAGTCTATGATGACTCTGAACCTCTGATCCTCTAGCATCCACTTCTACTTACTGGGATCATAGGTATGCAGCATCACGCTCAGTTTATATCTGAGGTATCAAATCCAGAGCTCTGTGAATGCTCAGCAAGTACTTCTCCTACTCATCTACTTCCTCAGCCTTTTTTTTTTTTTTTTTTTTTTTTTTGGTTTTTTTGACACAAGGTTTCTCTGTGTAGCCCTGGCTGTCCTGGAACTCACTCTGTAGACCAGGGTGGCCTCGAACTCAGGAATCCTCCTGCCTCTGCCTTCCAAGTGCTGGGATTAAAGGCATGTGCCACCACCACCTGGCTTTTTTTCCCCTCTTTGGTTCCTCAGCCTCTTATAAGTTGAATATTTCTAACATTTTTAAAAATTTATTTATTTTCTTTTTTCTTTCCTGGTGGCTTGAGAGACAGCTGTGGGTGTTGGGAACCGAACTCTTTTGTTTTTGGTTGTGAGTCTAGCCTTTAATGGCTGAGCCAACTCTCCAGCCCCCTTTTTTATTTTTTTAGACAGAATTTTGATACATAGCCGTGGCTGGCCTGGGTTCAGGCATGTACTTCTACACTTGATTTTTTTTTTAATATTTAATTTTTTTTTTAAATGAGAACACTGTAACTCTCTTCAGACACACCACAAGAAAGCATTGGATCCCATTACAGGTGGTTGTGAGCCACCATGTGGTTGCTGGAAATTGAACTCAGGACCTCTGGAAGAGCGGTCAGTGTTCTTAACTGCTGAGCCATCTCTCCAGCCCCTATACTTGACCCTTTTTTTTTTTTTGTTTCCGAGACAGGGTTTCTCTGTGTAGCCCTGGCTGTCCTGGAACTCACTCTGGAGACCAGGCTGGTCTTGAACTCAGAAATCCGCCTGCCTCTGCCTCCCAAGTACTGGGATTAAAGGTGTGCGCCACCACCGCCCGGCTATACTTGACTCTTAATACTTCTCTGTTATGTGTAAATGTGTGTGTGCAGTCCCCAGTAAGAAGTCCAGAGGCTGACAGTGGGTGTTGTCAATTGCTTCATACTTTTTCTTTCTTTTTTTGGAAACAGGGTCTCTATCTCTAGCCCTGATTGTCTGGCTGTCCTGGAGCAACTCCCAGACTTGCCTGTCTTTGTTTCCTGAGTGCTGGGATTAAAGACCTGTGCCACTACAACTGCTCCACTGTTTTTTTTTTTAGATTTATGTATATGAATGCTTTGCTTGCATGTGTGTATGTGCACTATATATATGCATAGTGTCTATGAAGTTCCAGGTGGTTGTGAGTAACTGTGTGTGGGTCCTGGGAAAGGGACCCTGGTCTTCCCTGAGAACAACAAAATGCTCTTTACCACTGAGCTTTCTTTCTTGCTTTACACCTTAGTTGAGACAAGGACTTTCACTGAACCTGGACCTCACCAATTTATCTAGACTGGTTAGAAAGCAAAGGCTAGGAATCCTTAAGCACTTGGATTACAGGTATTCATCTCTATATGGCTTCTGAGGACTAAAACTTAGGTCCTCATGCTCATAAGCAGGAACTTCACCTTAAGAACCATCTTCTTGGGGGCTGGAGAGATGGCTCAGTGGTTAAGAACACTGACTGCTCTTCCAGAGGTCCTGAGTTCAAATTCCAGCAACCACATGGTGGCTTACAACCATCTATAATGGGATCTGATGCCCTCTTCAGGTATGTTGGAAGATAGCTACAGTGTACTCATATGTATAAAATAAGTAATTTTTTTTTTTTTTTTAAAAAGAACCATCTTCTTTGCTTTTTAATGCTTTTTCATTAAGATGTGGAAAAAGGCAATCTGCTTGTAATTCTTGAAAAATATTTAGATGCAAATTAGAATGTATAATACACTGCCAATTATGCACAATAAAGAAACAAAAAAATTTTTTTTTTTCCGAGACAGGGTTTCTGTGTAGCCCTGGCTGTCCTGGAACTCACTCTGTAGACCAGGCTGGTCTTGAACTCAGAAATCCACCTGCCTCTGCCTCCCAAGTGCTGGGATTCAAGGCCTGCACCACCACCGCCCAGCTAAGAAACAAATTTCCAAATACACATATACATGAATATTTGTATTAGCTTGTAAATAAAACACATAGTATTTTGGTTTTGTTTCTGGGACAAGGTCTCACAAAGGAATCCTGACTAGCCTGAAATTCACTATGTAGACCAGACTGGCCTATGTAGATTAGACTCATCTAATGAGATGTCTCCTGAGTGCTGGGATTAACTTAATTATTAAAGATATAAGCCTCTACACCCAGTTACTTAAAATGTTTTCAAAGATTTATTTTTGGTTGTGTATCTGTCTGTATATGCACATGTGAATGCAGATGCCTGTGGAGAGCAGAGAGGGTATAAGATCCTCTGGAGCTGGAGTCACAGGCCATTGAAAAGCTGCCTGATAATGACATCCCAGAGTGCTGTGAATGGAACTCTGAAGAGAAGCGAGCACTTTTAACTGTTAGGCCATTGCTCTAATCCTTGTAAAATCTTTTTTTTTTTTTTTTTTTTTTTAATATTTCAGTGTATAGGTAAGTCATGTTTTGTTTGTCCACTTATCAGCCACAGATGCTTGGCTACAATACATAGTGCTGAGATCACTGGACAAGTATTTGTATAGCTGAATGTAGTAAGTTAGCTGAGTTGTAGAACACTGGCTCCGCATGTATAAGACCCTTGGTTTGATCCCCAGAAAGACCCCTCCCAAGTATATATTGAGTACCAAATACTACTTCCTTTAATTTTTTTTAAGATAAGATTTTATCTGTGACTTGGAACTTATTATGTACTCATGGCAGGCCTTAAACTCTGGATAATCCTTTTGTCTCAGCCTCCTAAGTGATAGGGCTACATGTATGGACCACAGTGATGGGCCATACATTTCAATACATGTAAATATCATAGTAAACATGGCTATTTCCTTTGTATACTTAACATTTCAGAACCTGAAAAGCTGTTTCCAAAGGGACTGAAACCTATCTCCTGTGTTGGACTATGCCCATATGTATGGGCAACCATAGCTGACAGACGTACCATGTCTGTGTGGATCTGTAGTCACAGGTGCTTATGAGCTAGACATGGGTGCTGGGACTGCAACTCAGCTCCTTCAAGAGCAGTGTGTGCGCTTAACCACTGGGTCATGTTTCCAGCTCCCACCTCTTGCCCGAAGATAGGGTCTTACTATATACACCTGGCTGTATTTGATATGTGGACCAGACTGGCATCCAAATCAGAGATCCCCCTGTGAGATTTCATAACTGTAGAATACATAACGGACTTCCAGTAGAGAACTAAGTACAGTGTGCTGAGTAATATGCGACTGTAAAGCCATTAAAAACAATTGGGATCTGTGTACCAGAAACAAGTATCAACACACATTGTGGAATGAAAGGCTTGTGTGTATGTTATGCTTGGTTTTGAAAAGAAAGTAAGGGGGGAAATGGAGAGATGTTCAGTGGTTAGTGTAAGTGTGTATTGCTCTTCTAGAGGACCCAAGTTTGGTCCAACGTTTGGGCTCATCTGACTATAACTCTTTTTTTTTTTTGTCTTGAGACAGGGTTTCTCTGTATATCCCTGGCTGTCCTGGAACTCACTCTGTAGACCAGGATGGCCTCAAACTCAGAAATCCACCTGCTTCTGTCTCCCAAGTGCTGGGATTAAAGACGTGTGCCACCACCGCCCCGCTTTGCCTATAACTCTTAATTATGGGAAATCCAACTCCTTTGACACACTGGGAACACACAGGTACATACATACAAATCTTTTTTAAAAAGGACTTTAAGGACGCAATATAGATGTCTATTCCCTCAGCAGTCATTTGAGACCCGAAAAATGAGGATTAATTTCATTTTTTTACTATTGGAATTTGAAAACATGTACTACTACGAATTATTAGGAGTTTTCTTTTTTGGGGGGGTGGGCAGGATTTCTTTGTATAGCTCTGCATGTCCTGGGATGGAACAGGGTAGCCTCGAACGCAGAGACTCGCTAGTCTCTGCCTCCAGAGTTCTGGTATTAAAGGAGCTCTCCACCATACCCAGTTTGTTCTTTCCTTTTTGAGACAGGGTCTGTTATGTAGCCTAGCTGTCCTGGAATTTGAGATCTTCTTGCCTTCGCCTCCCGAGTGTTGGGATGACAGGTTGTGCCAATCACGCCCGGCTTGCAGACTCTGTCTTAAAAAAAGGATACACAAGGAACGCGACTTGTGAAGGAGCTCCGTTGGAAACCTGATGGGTCTCCCGATGGTAGTCTCTTCTCAGCAAGAGGGTGAACAGCGCCTGGCGCTGGCAGAGACAAGATAGGTTGCTCCCCTGGTTCCATCCGGCCGCTAAGCTGATCGGTATGGGGACGCTGTTTTGGGCATGTGAACACCGCCCCAAGTGAGAAAGAACTACTCGAGTACACACATTCGCTCAAGGGATCCTGTGGAGGCGCTATTTACCCATTTTAGGAATAAAACTGTCTTGTTGGGTCGAAACGTCACAGCCCGCAGACCTTAACCGATTGTAGAATCAGACCGGTTACTGTCATATAACAGAGTCCGGGCCACAATCACTCCGTGTGGTTTAGGGGAGCGCGCCTAAGCGCAGCTTCCGGGAACGGCCGGCTGGAAAACGCACTTCCCATGCGACCCACTTCCCGGCATCCTCCGCAAGATGCTCACTTCCGGCGCCAAAGTGAGGGCCCAGCAGCTCTGTCATCAGTCCGACACGCAGTTCCCCGAACACGTTTGCCGCCTCTATTCCCACCCTGAGCCGTGCTCCGCCGGTGATTGGCCTCTCCTACCTTACCTGCCTCGCAACTCTGGGGACCTCTCGTTGGTGACCACCCTCTCCGCGTCTCTCTTTGCCTGCCACGGACTTTTACAAACACGTCCAAGCTGTTCGCTGTAACGACAGTCGTTATTGGTCAGATCCACCCACGTGCGCCAAGGGCCCGCTCACCCCGCTGAAGTGGCACGACGGGATTTGTAGTATTTTTTTTAAAAGGCGTGCTCTTTCGACAAGATTGTGGTGAAAATTACACATAAGGCTCAGAGTGCTGTCACTTCGTAGCTTTACCTAAAAGTACAGAAAACACCTGCAGGGCTTCCCAGTGGTCCCGAGTACTTTGAGCCGGAACAACTCTGTGCTGAAAATTGTTCTATTGGAAACGGAAGCAAAACTCGTCTGACCTTTTCTGGTTCTTTCTCTCCCTTCGCACTTAACACGTTATTGAACGCTTCCCCTTGGAAAGAGCCGAAATAGACTTTCTGTGTATTTACTCTTCAGAATCGTACCGCCCCCCCATACTGTTTTCTGGAACTCTTTCTGTAGACAAGGCTGGTCTCGAACACAGGTCTTCCGGCCTCCCATGTGCTGGGATTACTGACATGTGCCACCACTGCCCTGCCGATCTTCAGTTATCTCCAGAAAGCAATGATGCTTAGGGTGAAGCCTGCGTGTTGGAAAATTTCCTAGATTGGACACCTACTGGTGGTGTCCTGTAGGCACAATTTCTTTACTCTGGCCAAATTTCACTTTTTTCAGTTGAAGTGGCCTTTTTCTTGGATCAGATTTTCTAATATTGATTCAGAAACTGAAGGAATTTAAGAAGAGATGTCCCCCCCTCTCCACAATCTTCATTTGCTGTTAAGTTCAAAAGCATTTATATTTATACTTGGGTTATCTAGATGATCACCTTCCAACAAAAACATGGCACTTCCATGGCTAGTTAGTTCCTAGCACCAACCCTTATTTCTCTGCCTGGCATTGGGAAGTGTTTCTCCTTTGTTCTATAGTTCAGTGTCAGGCCTCCAATAGAGAGACATACTGGCGACATCTTTCAGTGCACAGTGGTTCATGAAAGACCATGTCACCTCCCTATCCTCAGTACCAGCAAGCTGCATTCTCACACCAAGCTCTCCCGTATGCAGATTATTTGGAACCCCTGGCTTTGCCAGGCTGCAACTTTCTTTTCTTTTCTTTTTTCTTTTGCATATAAAAAGGCTTTATTTAGGGCTAGAGAGGTGGCTCAGCGGGTGAGAGCGCCAACTGCTCTCCCAAAGGTCATGAGTTCAAACCCCAGCAACCACATGGTGGCTCACAACCATCCATAATGAGATCTAATGCTCTCTTCTGGAACGTCTGAAGACAGCTACAGTGTACTTACATATAATAAATGAATCTTTAAAAAAATAACAATAATGATAATTATTTTAAAAAGGCTTTATAGAAGTAAAAAATGAGTTATAATTTGGGCATTTATAAATTTATAAATGTCATCCTTTGTTAACTTTAAATGAGCGTAGGAAATTATTCAAAATACACTGATACATTTAAAATATAGGTAAAAACTTCAGAGCAGTGGCAGCACTTTAATCCCAGAGGCAGGCAGATCTGAGTCTGAAGTCAAACTGGTCTACAAAGTTCCAGGACACCCTACTTGGTGGACTGCTTCTCCACCTCAGATGTTTCCTCACCAGCCTGCATATTCCTGTTGCTCTCGCACCTAGGCTCCTAAGAATCAGGAGTTCAGCTGTGATTGCATTGTTTTCCTTATCCTTTTTCCTTCTCTCCCTGCTCTGTCTACACATAGTTCCTTTCTGTACACTGGACTTCTTTGACTCCTGTCAACCTACTAGGCATTAGTCAGTGTTTACTTTGTTCCAACCTTTATTAGTTAAATCTTTTGTCATTTCCCTTAAAATTGAACAATTTTAAAAAATGTACATGGGGGCCGGGCAGTGGTGGCACATGCCTTTAATCCCAACACTTGGAAGGCAGAGGCAGGCAGATTTCTGAGTTCGAGGCCAGCCTGGTCTAGAGTGAGTTCCAGGACAGCCAGGGCTACACAGAGAAACCCTGTCTTGAAAAACAAAACAAACAAAAAAAATGTACATGGGTCTTGTGCCTGCACGTAAATTCTTGGAGGACAGAGGGCATCAGATTCTCTGCAACTGGAATTACAAATGGTTGTGAGCTACTGCTTGGGTGCCTGGAAGCAAGTTCTTTAACAGCTGAGCTACCTCTCCAGCCCCAACATCTCCCTTTGATCTCGTCTCCATCCTAATAAAAACTTCTTCATTCAGAAACAAGTCAGTGTGGCACTGAAGAGTTTACTGAAGAATGGAGATGGGATTCTAGGATACTGGGTAAAACCTAAACTGTGACAGGCACTGTAAGGCTTGTTGTAGTTTCAATGATCCCCTATGTGTCATTTGAAAAAGTTAAATGTAGCCTAAACCTTATGTGAGGGCTGAAGACCAGAGAGAGGCGGTGTGATGTCAGTCCTAGGGGTCCAGACACACATTTTAGGAAGCAAATTGGAAGACAGGAGTTGGATTCCTTTGTGGAGCAGATGAGGGAGCAAAGGGAGCTCAGGACTAGCACAGAACTCTTTCCAAGCAGGTATAATCCTGTGAGGACCCAGGGATAATCTCCTACACCATATTGCTAGAGAATGAACTCAAGCCACTTGTTTTTAGGATCACTTACTTTACATGATTGTCTGGCCTGCATTTACTAGTACACATGTTTGCAGGGCCTGCATAGACCACCAGAGCCCCTGGCACAGAAGAGAACAGGTTTGCTGTATATTGTTATGTGGGTGCTGGGAACCAAATCCAAGTCCTCTCCAAAACTAGCAAGTGCTCTTAACTGCTGAGCTAACCTCTCCATATCCCTATCCTCACCCAGCTTCTTTAAGAATTCATTACTGAAAGCCTGGGGTGGTAGTACACTCTTTTTATTCCAACACTTGGGAAAGCAGAGAGAGGTAGATCCTTGAGTTTGAGGCAAGCCTGGTCTACAGAATGAGTTCCAGGACAACTAGGACTACATAGAGAGATCCTGTCTCAAAAACATAAACCAAAACAGAACAAAAGAAATCAAGAATTCATTATTATACTCCAAAAGGAAGGAAGTATGAAATCTGGAGAAGGCTCCTCCTTTGAAGGGAGTGGAGGGAACCCTAAATGTGTGAGCTGCTGACATAGTAATGTCAAGGGCCCCAGGTGTAGTGCCATGGAAAAACGGCAAAGCTGTCTCCCCAGTCCAGGGGAGGTTCAAGGATGGCAAAGCCTTCTTCAGGATCTGAGGCTTGGTGCCCAGAAAATGTACGCCATAGCTATTTCCCTTGGTATTTACTGCTTGAACTATTCCCCTATAGAGATTGTTCCTACCAATATGAGCTAAGTCTGTCTCCTTGACACCCCTGTAACCCATAAACCATGCCTTTCTGGTCACTTGCATATAATGAGTTTCTGGAGAGCTAAGTCCAGTCCACGGGACAAGCAGCTTTTCTGTGCAGATGTGTGTTTGTCTTTTCTTCATTCCTTTGCAACCCCAGTAAGGTTTAATCCCCAGATCGAGGGCAGCACCATACTCCTGCTAGTACCTGGTCAAGTTAAGTCAG
This sequence comes from Montemys delectorum, assembly GCA_019843815.1. Classification (NCBI taxonomy): domain Eukaryota; kingdom Metazoa; phylum Chordata; class Mammalia; order Rodentia; family Muridae; genus Montemys; species Montemys delectorum. The sequence goes on along the minus strand of JADRCD010224832.1, from coordinate 35,061 downwards.
CTTCCAAGTTAGAGTAAACAGATGGCAGCGAAGAACACTTGTACAAAGATACACTAATAAATGTATGGCAGCACAGCAAAACCACCTTAGAGGGTCCCTGGAGAAAGCCCAATAAATACATGCTATAAGGGCTGGGATGCAGCCCAGTTGGGACAGTCCTTTTCTAGCATGTACAGGATGCCTTTGAACCTCAGGACTACAAAGGTCAGGATATGGAGACTTATGTGAGGGCTGAAGAATACTTCCCTGCTTGATGAGAAATCCATGGAAAGATGCTTCTCTATTAATAGTGTACAGTGCAAGTACAAAGAACAATGTTGTTATACCTTCTAAGACAAAATCATTAAAAAAAAAATCTGCAGACACTCAATCAAATGTTCTGATTCTCCTGCCTCAGCTTCTTAAGTGCTGGGATTATAGATGTATACCACCTAGCCTAGCTTCTAATATCCATTTCTTTCTCCCTCACCCACAAATTTTCATGTGTGACCTGCATGTATGTCTACATACCACGGGCAAGCTCTTCAGAGTCCAAAAAGGTGTTGGATTCCCTAAAACAGGAGTTATAGACAGTAGTGAGCCACCATGTCGATGCTAGGAATTGAACCAAGGTCCCTTAGAAGAGCAGCCAGTACCCTTGACCACTAAGCCACCTCTCCAGCCCATAAAAGAAATGTATCAACTCCACAAACACATAATAAAAACCTAACAACAACAAAAAAGAAACAAAAGTTTAATTATATCTATGAAGTTATGTATATGTATGTGCAGGTGCCCATGGAGGCCAGATCTAGAGATCTTGGCCATCCTCCTGCCTCAAGTTCCTGAATACTGTGATTACAGGCACATACTACCATCCCTGGCTAAAAAGCAGACCTCCTTTATCATAAGTCAATGACTAAGGTCCCAAATAAAGGGAGAAAATCCTACTTAGCTGCAACACCTACATTTTATTAAGACTGAAATCTCGGGGTTTTGGAAGATGCTTGTGAAACCCTAAAAATTCCAGTCAGACTACAGCAAATGGAATAAAATGGAATAGTTCTCTGTGCCAGGCTAAATGAGGCTGGCCCCTAGAGGTGTGCATATCTGACTGTTTGCATTTGTTGGTGGACTGTTTAAGAAGAAATAGGAGTGGCTTTTTTGGAGGTATGACTCTGGGGGCGGGCTATGAGGTTCAAACGTCCATGCTAGGCCCTCTCCCTCTCAGCTACCTCTCCAGCAACATGCCTAATTGCTACCATACTGTTTGCCATAATGAACTTAACCCTCTGTAAGCAAACTTAAAAAAAATGTTTTCTGTTGTAAATTGCCTTGATCATGGTGTCTCCTTACAGCAGTAGAACACTAACAAAGACAGGCCTTTAACCCCAGCACTCAGAAGCAGAGGCAGGCAGAGCTCTGAGTTCCAAGCAAATCAGGACTATATAGTGAGACCCTGTCACAAAACAAAATGAACAAAAAACAGAAAAGAGAAATTAGAAAGAAGGCTCAGTGGTTAAGAGCATATACTGTTTTTGAATAGTTCAGTTCTTAGCACCAATGTCAAGTAGCTTCCAATTCCCTGCAGCTCCAGCTCCAGGAACTCAACACCCTCTCTTCTGGCATCCATGGGTACTTGCACCCACAAGCACACACATATATAATGCATATTTTAAAAAAAAGAACTTTAGGAAGCAACAGTTTTAGAGATTTATTTATATGTGGCCATGGTGGGAGGGTGTACACATGTAAGACGGTACCTTGTTGAGAGTTGATTCTCTACTTCTACTGAGTGTACTCAAATTCAGGCCATTAGGCTTGGTGACAGTCTCCTCTACCTGCTAAACCAGGTCACTAGACCAATAAAAATTAGTTTTTAGAAATCATCACTCAGCTGGGTGGTGGCGGTGCACGCCTTTAATCCCAACACTTGGGAGGCAAAGGCAGGCGGATTTCTGAGTTCGAGGCCAGCCTGGTCTACACAGTGAGTTCCAGGACAGCCAGGGAGACACAGAGAAACCCTGTCTCAA
>JADRCD010224832.1:15298-32949 GCA_019843815.1 Montemys delectorum | reverse complement strand
AAATTTTTCTATGACTATATTTTGTTTATCTAACTAAACTATAACTTCAGTAGCATGGATAGCCCTTGTTAAGTCTATCTACTCCTTCTTTAGATGTAATCTAGTCCTCTGACAATGAGAGGGAACTCTAGCACAAATCTAAAAGGAAAATGAGAACGGGGGAAAACAAGAGAAGGAAAATCTAGATGGTGAGTCTCATTTTTACCAGGAAGACCAAACTCTGGCTTCACAGCTATGTCTAAAGGGTGCAGAGCCTCTGGAACCCACGCAGACTAGGGCTTCTGAGATAAGGTGAACCTGAGTGTTAACGATATGAATACACCAGTGCCAGGGGGGAAAAATCTCACACACAATAATCACTGCAAGAAGACCCCACAGGTCATATAAAACATAAAGGAATTTTAATATCCAAACAGTCAGGATAAAGAATACTGGCTCCATGACCCACTGAGAGTCACTCAGGTTCTTTACAGTACAGAGAGTAAAACCTGAATGCATATTGCAAGGAAGTTCACTTTAAAAACCTTCATTTCCTTACCTGATACTTAGACCAGGATGAAGTTTTTGAGATTGAGAAATGATTTAAATGATTCATTTAAACTAACAACAGCTATGTTCCTAAAATGTCAGTCTTTGATCAGGAACACAGCCCCACCACCTTCTCAACAGCAAATCAACATGAATTTTAAGATGTGTGCAGTAAGAATATGCTACTAATAAAGTCCTCAGTACTCGAAAGAATCAAAAGAAGGGAGAAACTACACTTTTGTGCAAAATAAATCACTTGTGCCCAAAAGATCCTGCAGCCTAAAGTTACAAAAGAAGTCAAGTTCTTAACCAGAGAGATATACTGAGGATGCTAAAATCGAGACAAATCCAGAAAAACCTAAAAATAGCATCCTGATGTGTGGGTTTTGTCATTTTGTTTTTAGTATTTTATTTAAGCTGCTTTTATTGCCTGTCCTGATCTGTAGAAGTTTACAAAGAAATAAAATTTCCAAGTATTTAAAAAATTTATTCATCTTCCATAAAGCAAATTTCAATGTTTTAGTACTTAAAAATACACAGTGACTTAATGAAACATTAGCACAACTGCATAGAATTGAGCTCCAGAAAAGCACACATTTGAGACTGTCTTCCTGGGCTCTGTTTGTTGTACAAGGGGACTGGCTTAGAAAACAGGTTAGAGTTGTGTGCTCCTACCTGAAAGATACAGGCCAGGAAATGCTTCCAATTCCACAGGCCTAAGTAAAATGCTGGGAGCTCTCCGCAGGCCTCAAACCCACAGTGCACCGGGCTCCTTCCTCTGCTGTCAGGAGAAAGTGTGGGCATCACTGAAACCACACCAAACCAAGAGACTCTGAAACATATTAGAAAGCCCAAGGCTAGAACAACGCCAGCGAAGAGCAAAACTCAACCAGAGTAGTCTGGGGCTCAAGAGCCCAGGGCCAGAGTCATGCCCGTGCTCAGGGGCTTTTCCTTGAAGGCTATTTAAGGAGGTAGGACTTTTGAAGGGGTTTTTATTTGTTTGTTCATATTTTGGCCTCTGAATATTTAAAAAATGTTTTGCCAGGCTGGTCCTTCAGGCTTATTTTGGAATTCTTAATGAATCCCAAGCCTGACAGAAATAGTCTACAGTTTCACAGCTATCATTTGTACACATTAAAGTGGATTTACTTTTTTAAGTAAATCTAACTAAAAAACATCTAATTAATATATTCCTTTACATACAACTTTGTGTCTCAAAATTCTTGAAAAACAAGAGCAGATGAGTTTGTATCAAAGATTACCAAAGTATGTATGTGATATTCACATGCAAATGTAAAATCTGTCTTACGTCAACTCTTCATGACACCTGTAGGAAGGAAATGACATACAAAGTTTGCTAACTGCAAAATATTACTTGCTGAAGTATCTTAGAAAACAATACATGTAAACGTAGACGTTGACACATGAAACTGCTGTGGATGAGGACTTATCACATTGCAGGTTCTCTTTAGTAACAAGTTTCTTGTTTTCCTAGTTCCTGGTACATGGCAAAGGTTATCACAGAAGATAAAAAGTCCTTTTAAACAAATCCAACAGAGAATCCTTGAGGCACCTTCTCTTATAAAAACAAGATGAATGCAATTATCAGTCCATCTGAGAAAAGTTTTCAATCTAAGTGAACATCATTTTTTTTTCATTTAAGAATATTTTACAGATATTTCATAAGGCAGGACAAATTTGTGAAAAAAAAGTGGATACAAAATGATATAAACTAATAATTTACATTTAAAAATTCCAAAGGGATAGTAATGGAGATGGTATAGTTCACGCAATGCCTACTCTTTAACCTAAGACAACTGTGCACACGCTGAAAGTCATAAAGAACTTCTAGACTTTGCACGAGTTTGGCTTTTTTCTTTTTTACATCTATATTACATGTTTTAAATCATATGAGGAATGCAAACTAAAACTGCACACTATATCAGTGGAAAAAAGTTCAACATTGTGCAATTTTCTGCCTCTTATTTTTAAAAAAGTGGCAGTAATCCCTGCATTTGTCTTTGAAACAAGGATCTGAGAAACTTTATCAAAAAAGATAATGAAGGCAAAAATTGGCAGACATCCACCATCCTGTTCCTTTTTAAAACAATGTGGATGAAAAGTAATTTCATGATTAAAAAAATGAATCTTTTAAATAAATACATTGTATCTGGCATCTGTACTGACTGATTTGCTAAATCTTTAAGTAAACAACAGCTTTCCTACCCTCCCCGTGGCTTCAAGCCACTGGCTTCCATTCTGTAATCTGTTTTCACTGGGTTTCATATCCAGCCACTCGATACCCAGCAGGCTGACTAGGTAGCATGCTGCCATTCTGCCCTTGAGGTGGCGGCACACTGTAATTGGGTCCCATCCACGGTGCAGAAGACTGGGTCTGACTGTTAGAGAAATCAAGAGAAGCAGAGGGGGAAGGAAATCCATTGTTAAGACATTGTCAGGTCAGGAGTGGGTAACACATACACAGGACACACCCTACTTAACCCAGATACGAGGGAAACTGTTAAGCCAGGGAAAACACACACCAAAAGTATTTTCTCTTAAAAAAAAAAGATCCTCAGTCAGGAGTGTTGGCATATACCTTTAACAACAGCACTTGGGCCGGGCAGTGGTGGCGCATGCCCTTAATCCCAGCACTTGGGAGGCAGAGGCAGGCGGATTTCTGAGTTCGAGGCCAGCCTGGGCTACAGAGTGAGTTCCAGGACAGCCAGGGATACACAGAGAAACCCAGTCTCGAAAAACCAAAAACAACAACAACAACAAAAAACCCCAAGAGCACTTGGGAGGCAGAGGTAGGGAGATTTCCGAGTTCAGGCTGGGGGCCAGCCTAGTCTACAGAGCTGGAATCAGGACTACACAGGGGATGAAAACAAAAGCATCACCATACATCTTTGGGTAGTTTTTCCAGATTTTTTTTTTCTAGAAATTACATCTAAGAAAATATTTTTAATCTATAAACATTCATCCCTTTGAACTCAGAAAAACCATCCTTCTACTGAGGCTAGATGAACACTGAATAAGCCACTCTCTTTGTCTGCAGCACTGAAGAAGCAGAAGCAAACTGATCTGTGAGTTTGAGGGCAATGAATTCCAAGCCAGTCCAAGCTATATCATTAAGACCCTGTCTCAAAGCAAAAGACACGCACAAAAAAACTTGGATCATCAGGTATAGTGAGAGCTAACATCTATACTACTCAAAGAAAATTAGAAAATAGTTTTAAGAAGAACATTTCTTAAGGGTTTATTTTTACTTTTTTTTTTTTTTTTTTTTTACGAATTTTTTATTTTTTATTTTTTTTATTTTTATTTTTATTTTTTTTTGGTTTTTTGAGACAGGGTTTCTCTGTGTAGCTCTGGCTGTCCTGGAACTCACTCTGTAGACCAGTCTGGCCTTGAACTCAGAAATCCGCCTGCCTCTGAGAATTATTTATTTATTTTATGTATATGACTACATTGTTGCTGTCTTCAGATACACCAGAAGAATCAGATCCTATTACAGATGGTTGTGAGCCGCCATGTGGTTGCTGGGAATTGAACTCAGGACCTCAGGCAGAGCAGTTAGTGCTCTTAACTGCTGAGCTATCCCTCCAGCCCTATTTTTACTGTTTGTTTGTTTGTTTGTTTGTTTATTTATTTATTTATTTTTATGTGTTAGGACTTTGTCTGCACACCTGGTGCTGAATGAGGGCAGAAAAGGGTGTTGGATGTCCTGGAACTGGAGTTACAGATGGCCATGAGCCATCATGTGGGTGCTGAGAACCGAAGCCTGGTCCTCTACATGAACAGCATGTGATCTTAACTACTTAGCCATCCTCTCAGCTCCTTTAAAACATATTGTTAATCTGACACACAATGTTTTTCTTTCTTTTCTTCTCTCTCTCTCTCTCTCTTTTTTTTTTTTTTTTTGAGGCAGGGTTTCTCTGTGTAGCCCTGGCTGTCCTGGAACTCACTCTGTAGACCAGGCTGGCCTCGAACTCAGAAATCCACCTACCTCTGCCTCCCAAGTGCTGGGATTAAAGGCGTGCGCCACCACCGCCCAGCCTCTTTTTTTTTTTTTTTTTTTTAAAGAAAAGAAAAGAAAAGGTCTATGTAGCCTGAGCCTGAAATATCAATCAGGTTAGCCTCCAAATTATAGAGATGCACTGGCCTCTGCCTTCCAAGTGCTGGGATTAGAGGTATGTGCTGCCTTGATTGCCCTACAGTGTGTGTGTGTGTGTGTGTGTGTGTGTGTGTGTGTGTGTGTATACACAATGAATGCATCCAAGTACTTGTATTGGTCCTTCATTTCGTCTGCTCACAAGGAAGACCAGGGCCTAAAGGATGTACAGGAACATGTGAGCATGGTCAGGGCTGCACTGGCAAACACCAGAAACACAGGAGGGAGAAGCTAGAGTCCTACATCATCACATGATCAATCTTGACAAATGTCACCTGTGACACGCTGGTTACTTTGGGAATGAGGACCAAACCTTGCTGCCCAAATGACCGGGAACCTGGTCAGTGGGAAGATCCGTAACCCTGCACATGGACTGAGACTATGCAATAGACTACCCGGCACAGGTGAGGGACTACAAAGTGTGAAGAGAGGAAAGCTCCTCAAGCAGCCTTCCTTTCAGAGGAGCAGACACCCAGAGAGAGAGGGGCATCTTTGAACAGCTACAGCCCACAGACCTGGGGTGGGGGGAGAGTCTTTCTCCATGGGTGAACAATGTATACTCAGGGGCTGCAAGAACTGCTTCAGGGGTTAGGGGCATTTGTTGCTCTAGAAGACCAGGCTCATTTCTCAGTAACCACATGGTGGCTTACAACCATCTCTAACTCCAGATCCAAGGGATTTGATGCCCTCTCTTGACCACACAAGGTACCAGGGTGATAAACATATATGCAGTCAAGAAACTCACAGACAAAAAAACACATCTTTTAAACAATTGTGTATTCAAGATAAGCAGCTATGGTCATGTGCAAAGCAACTATCAAGTACCTTTCACTAGAAAGTTGATTTAAGCTCAATGTGGTATTGAACCTCTATAATTGGGAAGTAGAAGCAGGAGGATCAAGAATTCAAGGTCATCCTCAGTTTTATATCAAGTTCAAGGCCAGCATGGGCTTCATCTGCCTCAGAAAACAAAAAATAGGGACTGTGTAAGATGGTTCACTGGGTCAAGGCTGCCACTAAGCCCAACAACCTAAGCTTGGTCCCCAGGACTCATATGGTAGAAGGAAAGAACTCTCAAGTTTTCCCCTGGACACTGTGAATATGCAGTGGTGTGTGTGTTACACAAATATAGATAAAATGTAATTTTAAAAAAGTTAATTCATAGTTCCTGGACAGCCAAGGCTACACAGAGAAACCCTGTCTAGAAAGAACAAAAATAAATAAATAAATAAATAAAAGTTAATTCATTATTAAACATTTACAAAGGCAAAATATTTCTAGGCAAAATATCTTATTTTGTTTGCACGCATGTGTGTAGCGGGGGAAGACGTACAAGCACAATAGAAGATATGGAGGCCAGAGGTAAACCTTCAAGGCTATCATTACACTTAACACTGAGGCCACATGGTTTACTCAATACTTACAAGTTTCTTTCTAATGTTTTCCACGGTTAAGAAAGGCAAAGAGCAAATGTGCTTACTTGAATCCCTGCTGGCTCCACGGCTGGCCATACATTCCATAGGCAGGTACTTGCCAACCATTGGGCACATACTGGCCAATCTGTTGTGCATTTCCATACCACTGGCCCCACTGGCCATATGTTGGTGGATATCCAATTTGATTTTGCTATTAATTAAAATTACAACAGATAATTTAGTATTACTTGAAGTTCTTTTTATATACAGTCTTAATACACCATGCAGTCAAAGCACAGGGCCATTACCACAACTGAAATAATTGGATAGGCCTGGGAAACATAGCTCAGTGGTAGACAGTGCCCAGAATCACACGGAGGAAGACCACTAAAAAAAGGGCCATTATGCTATTGTAACTATTAGGTGCAGTCTTTGAAAGGCTCAGACAAAAACTCATGATAGCCGGGCAGTGGTGGCACACGCCTTTAATCCCAGCACTTGGGAGGCAGAGGCAGGGAGATTTCTGAGTTCGAGGCCAGCCTGGTCTACAGAGTGAGTTCCAGGACAGCCAGGGCTACACAGAGAAACCCTGTCTTGAAGAAAAACAAAACTAACAAACAAAAAAAACTCTTGACAAAGATTGGACTTGTTTTCCATAATTGTTTATGATTGTTTCCTTTAGACCATTGGAAATGTAAAAATCGTACACGTGTGGTTTAGGGTTTTCTCACTGGCACCTCTATGCCCCATTTACAACACCCTCACAGAAGTCTCTGTGGAGCTGAGTTTGGACCATTAAAGTTGCTTAGAAAAAAAAAAGCAACAACACTAATGCCTACATAAATTTATAGCCTTATTTTTTGTTCAGTTGGGTCAAGCATGTTTATGAGTTTTCCAAATCAATGTGAATACATCTACCAAGTATTAAGAAAAGATTTAATACCCTGTTAGGTTTGGCAGAGCATTTTAAAATCCACTGTGTGAGCATGAGTCAACTGAGGTGGTTACACTCATCATGTCACCTCTGCAATCCATGACACACCACTCCAGAACTGTAGTACATGTAGGAAGAGCCCTTATACACTATGAAGTGAGCTAAAAACTTGTTAACGGGCTGGAGAGATGGCTCAGCGGTTAAGAGCACTGACTGCTCTACCGAAGGTCCTGAGTTCAAATCCCAGCAACCACATAGTGGCTCACAGCCATCTGTAATGAGATCTGATGCCCTCTTCTGGTGTCTGAAGACAGCTACAGTGTACTTACATATAATAAATAAATCATTAAAAAAAAAAAAAAAAAAACTTGTTAACAAAGACTAGCAATAAGCTTCATTTTCAAGCAACCTTAATACTAGCCCAGCAATTCCATCCCACAGTCAAGGACCCTCTCACCTGTTGCACAGGGTTTATCATATCAAGAGTCTCTTTACCCCAATAGCACTTCACCACATGCCCTTCAATGGTAGTACCATTTACAGAAACAATCGCATGTGCTGCACTTTCATGGGAACTGAACCTATTGGAAACAATATTAAGAATTACCAATGTAAATTCTCTTTTAAGTATTCATGAACATAATTTTTAAAATCAAGAAAAATACACTGGGCGATTTGGGGAAGAAAAAGAAAGCAAAGCAAACATGGAAGAAATAGAGGATTCTAAAATAATCCCAACCTGTCCACCCTTTGCTACATTTTTTTCTTTTTCTTTTTTTTTTTTCTTTTATTTTTTTGGTTTTTTCAAGACAGGGTTTCTCTGTATAGCCCTGGCTGTCCTGGAACTTACTGTGTAGACCAGGCTGGCCTCGAACTCAGAAATCTGCCTGCCTCTGCCTCCCAAGTACTGGGATTAAAGGTGTGCCCAGCCACTACATTTTTTTCAAAGACCTTACACCTGTAGAGATTGGAGATTTTTCTTTTTCTTTATTTGCTTTTTATAAAAAAACAGGGTCTCATGTAGACTAAGCTGACCTTGAATTCTCTAATGAAGCCAAAGATGATCATGAACTTCTGATCATCAATCTCTCAAGTACTGTGATTATAGATCTGTACTGCCAACACCTGGCATAGGACATTTTTTTTAATGGTGGGTATGTTTGTTGGTATTGTGTTGGAAAGAGGGAGTTATAAAAATGTACCAGTAAGTAGCTTTTAAAGCTTGGAAGGCAGAGGCAGGTCGAGCTCTCTGAGTTCAAAGCCAGCATGGGTAGCAGTGAGATGCTGCCAATAAAAAAGTGAACAGTAAAAACGAGACATTTCTTTCTCTCAAGGTTTTAGTATTATCCAGGTGTATATATACCTGAGCTGGGGTCTCAAGTGACCAAGACAAATTCCTAAGAAAACCACTATAAGCTGGACAGTGGTGGAGCACACTGCACTTGGGAGGCAGAGGCAGGCAAATTTCTGAGTTCGAGGTCAGCCTGGTCTACAGAGTGAGCTCCAAGACAGCCAAGACTACACAGAGAAACCCTGTCTTGAAAAAAACAAAAGAAAAACCAAACCAAACCAAACCAAAACAAAACAAAACCCCACTATATTAAATGTTCAAAATTATTTCTGAAGAAAAAAAGCTTTGAAAGAGACTACCCCTACCGAACAAATGAATATCCTTTATCTGGGAAGACTCGAATTTCCATTATTTGTCCGAATGGAGAAAAAGTCTGACGCATTAGTTGTTCTGTTAGAAAACAAAAACAAAGAACATAAAAAGAATTCAAACTATTAAAACCTATAAATATGAAGCTTTTCAATTGAGGCTAGTTTCAAGGTGCCACCCAGGCAAGCTCCCATACCTGTCAGTCCTGACGTCACCCCTCCACAGTACACAGTGCAGTTGCTCGGACTGGACTGACTTACAACCTCATCATAAGACAGTTGTTTGGTGTTTGCTGGAGGGAAGAAAATTTTCTATCTTCAAATCATTACTCATATTTGGAAGAATTAACTCATTAACTACACTACTATAATGGCAGTTTTTCTCAATCAAAATACCTATAAAACACATTACATTTTATTTTAAGATTAAGTCCCCACCCCAAAATGCATAAACATTAACCCATATGCTCTACTTAACAGGAGACTTGACATTAAAGATAATTATTTAAAAATCACAAAAATGAAAACTAAGTACATTTTGAACAGTAGTCTTGATCTGCTTCTCTCTATTTCTGCAATAAGTCTCCGGGAACAGCTCTAACATTTAAAATCTAGTGTATTTGCTCTCCACAATTCCACATTTGCTTCTCTTCTCCAATGCACCTACACTCATATGTACTCTTTGGAGCTGGAGGCTTTCGAGTTGCCCAGTTAGTTCTGATTTGTCTTCCACCAAGCCACTGGCCACCCATCTGCTGAATGGCATTTTCTGCATCCTGTTCCACATATCAGAGACAACAAAAAAGCTCCAATTAGTTAACATTGCAAACAGCTTACATAAAGAAAACCTCACACTTTTTCAAGATGTTAAAAAATGGAAACGTCCTTATGAAACACACAATATCTAGTAGCTTTCCAAAACTGCAACATTGCTTTTAAATTTAATTTCCTGGATAATAGATTTGGGGAATGCTAAAAAGGGTAAGGATATGCAGGTGCAGTAGTCTACATCTCTCACAGTTTTGGGCATAACTGAGCAATACAAATTGTCAGGTATCTTGCCAAAACACTTTGGGTTTTTTTTTTCTTTTTTCTTTTTGGTGATAAGCATTTTTACTTTGCATAGTTTGAAACATAGTGTCAGTATTTTGCAAGTGTTAGTGCTGAATGAGTAAAGAACCAACCAGAACCAAAGTGGCTGTTTGCTAGTGAAGGTGCTCATTATTAGTGAACTGCACACTTGTAAACGACAGCCTGAGTGCTGAGTGCTTCCACCCCCATGGCCCTGTACATGCACTTCTGATGTGCTCACCCATTTGTTGAAAAAGGAGACAAAGCCATATCCCTTAGACTTCCCAGTAGCCATGTCTTTTACCACACGGGCATCTCTGAAATAAAAGCCACCAAAAACTTAATTTTGTAAACTGTCCTCTGGGAATAAAATGAGAGCCAAATACAATTCATTTTTACATTTCCCTTCACTAACAGTAAACCATCAATAAAAATTCACCTTTTATTCTATTAAACGTATTTATTGGCTAATGAGGGTTAATTTTATAGACATGCAAATCAATGTCTTAAATATAAATCTATATTATAAAGAGTTTTCCATTTCAAAATGTTTTATGAACATCTAAATATTAAGCATGGTGAAAGCAGAGGTTCCTGTGAAGCACTTAGTAATTCTAAAGTTTTTAGGTACTTTGGCTTTCTTTCTTTAACCATGCAATTTATTTGCTATTTGGCACCATATGCTACATTGTCATTTAAAAAATTAAAATATAAAACTGAACACTAAAGTATTAAAAAGCTGTATATATTCCCTAGGCTAATTACTTCATTTTTCTCAGATGAATATATACCCACATTCTGGGCTAGGGTAAATTTTGAGAATTTGACATTTTTAGAAATGCTAAATCATAGAAGGTTACACAAACACATTTTACTTTTAAACTAGGTAAGAAAAGATTTTATATTGAACTTCATAACAGCATTTATATTAAGATTGATTGGAAACTACAAAATATGAAACAAAGTTTTAAAAAGTCAGAAAGTAAAAAAGCACGCCAACATTTATCCACTGTGAACCGTAGCTTGTAGTTAGCCAGGGCAATTCTGTCCATTCTTCAGAGACACTCTGCAAAATAACCAGAGCCCTATTATTTGAGATTGAGTAAAAACCCAGCCACGATAGCTAAAACTCCATACCTCAAAAACAAAAACAAAACAAAAAAACTGGACTCAAATTGTGTTTCACAGGCAATCTATTTTAAATTAGCCTAGTATATGTCACAATGCTTGTTCTCTCAAGACACATGAACAAAACAGGCATGTTTACAACCAGAACCCAAGTCAGAAGGCCATGCAATGTAATTGTAAGTATACACAAGCATATTTTAGATCAATTTAGAAGTGGTTCATTAAGTGTAATAAAAAAGATTCAGATGCTTAGGGAAAGCTACTATAAGTCACTTCACAGTAACTATTACCTACATGGCACACATGCATTTAATTTGGTAGTTGATTTATTTCTGTATCAAAATTTGCTATATGACCCTAAACTCAAGAAACAGAAAGGGTTTAAGCTATATCAATTAGGGAAAATATTTTTTCATATTAAATATTAATAGACCACCATTTACCCCACACCTTCTATAAATCAAGCCTGGTATAAACCACCTATAGAGACATCTACTGTAGAAACTCTTCAACGCTGCTATCAGCCTGTCTCCTTAACACAAGAAACAACCACACAAACGAAAATAGAAACATGTTATGTGTTACCAATTGCCAAGTAGTTCTGTTACATTTTGGAAAGCTAACTACTCATACAAGCTAACATTCAAACACATACTAACTCAACAAAAAAGCCTTATCAAGAAAAAAACTATGAACCCATGAGAAAACCCAAATGCTGGGGCTAGGAACATGGCTCAGCAGATCACGTGCTATCATGCAAAGTGCAAGGACCCAAGTTCAGATCTCTAGCACCCACTTAATGCCAGGACAGTAAGAATGCTTGAGAAGTAGAGGTAGGGGATACTCAGGGTAAGCTGGCTAGACTAGCAGAATCGGTAAGCTCTAGGTACTAGTTAGAAACTCTGCCTCAATGTATAAGGTGGAAAGTAATGGATGAAAATATTTGACATCAATCTCTTGTCTAAGAGGGGCACACATACATTTACATATACATAAAAACACATACACATACATGTACAAAAAATTTAGATGAAAGATATGATGTAGTCATATTAACAAAAAGACTAGTTTATAACTATAAAGACATGAAAGTGCTAAGTCTGAATGTCATTTCACTTTACCTATTTCTTTTACCTGCTGGGATTAAAGGTGTGAGCCTCCACTCCTGTGAACTTTCTGAAGATCTTTTGTTCTAATCTTACTGATAGAGGCTCTTCCTAAAAGTATTTGCTAAGGAATTATATTCCTAACTTTGCTTTATTGAGACAGGATTTCCTCTGTGGAGGCCTGGCTACCCTGGAACTCATTCTGTATACCAGGCTGGCCTCAAACTCAAGAGATCCACCTGCTTCTGTCTCCTATGCTACCACCTCTGGCTTTTTTTTGTAAAACATTTAGAGTGTGCGTGTGTGCGTGCGTGCGTGTGTGCGTGCGTGCGTGCGTGCGTGCGTGTGTGTGTGTGTGTGTGTGTGTGTGTGTGTGTGTAGGTCAGAGGACAATTTTCAGGAGTTAATTCTCTCCTACCACATGCAGTTTGGGGAATGAATTCAGGTCATCAGGTTTGGTAGCAATATCTTTATCTGCTGAACCACTTTATTAGCCCTTCAATAATCTTTAGCTAAATTTTAATCTAAAATTCTCATTAGAAAAGGTTAATTTAATAAAAATTAAAAATCCACCAAAATAGCTACTTTATTTGTTCACAATATTAGAAAAAGCTGTTTTCTTCCTAATGGCTCGGAAGTGTCTGCTCTGAAGTATAGTCAACGCTCACTTCCTTCTAAAATGGCTCACATAGAAAGCAGCACGCAGATCAGAACTTCTGTCTTTCTGTGACTGAGGACAGGATCAAACTGACCAAGATTCTCTACAGCAAACTGAAAACACACAAGATTCTGTAGAATGGAACCCTCACAGCTTGAGAGGCAGAGTTAGTCAGACCTGCCTAGTCTAGATACTTGAAGGAAACCAATCACTACTGAAATCCTAACACAGATTACAAAAGCAATCAAGAAGCTGAAACCTCACTATTTCTTAGCCAGTTCTTGCAAAGAAAAACGTCATGTAACAGAGAAGTCCGTTTGTGAGCTGTTCTACCCTCAGGTGACTCTCTCACCAGCCAGCTACAACTCTCAGTGAAAACTCACCACAATGCTATGGTATCTGCTTTTCAATCTTCTCACGTTTACCTGCTGCTTTGTTCAAACCAGCTATAGCTACAATTCCTTTTTATTTTTGTTTTAGTGACACAATAACAAAGGAAATAGAAACCCTACAATACTTTCCCTAAACTCAGCAACTGATCCTGAGTAAGTACTGAAATTGCTTGTTATTCTTATTGTGATACGGCATGCTTTTCAGACTTTTAAAGTTCTTCTATGATAAATACTACCCTGAATAAATACTGATGAAGGGCCTAAAATGCATGGCTACTATCAAATTTAAGGAAGACAGTGTTTCATAATATAGTACAGAACACTACTGTCAAGTTTTTAAAAGAGAAGAGGGGTTGAATGCCAAGGAAGTAATACTGTTTTTTCAATCTAAACAGTTCAGGTTTTGTGTTGTTAAATTAACGTAAAATGCAGGGAATCATACAAGCGCCTGAATAAATCCTTCAATCACAGCACAGCACTTGCAGGAGGTTGAAATGTGTGTGACAGCAGTCTGAGGAAGTATTTCTGACTGAGCAAGGTCTAAGGTCACTGAAGACTGATACTCATTAGCGGGACTACACTTGCTTTCAGACTCTTGGATGATCTCTAAACAATGGAATATGCTATATTTAAAATGTTAAAATTAAGGTTCACAGTTATAACAAAGTTATAGTTATTATTACATAAAAAAAAAATCACTGCTAATTAAGTGTTATATTTATCTTTTGTTACTTACGAAATTCTTCCAAAAGGTGCAAAAGCTGCTTTGATGTCTTCGGTTGTGATTTCTGGACTGAGGTCACCAACAAACACATGGAAATGATCTTATAAAGGAAGGGGGGAGTGAAAAGAAAAATACAACTTCAGAACTTAAATACTACAACTGATCCAATAAAGTATTCTTAAAATAATGCACAGACTATATAATCAAGTATAAATAAAATACTATCCTCACTATAAAATCCTATCAATCTTAAGCATAACAAATCAAAGTTAACAGTACAGTAGTCTTCTAAAAGGACTGATAGCTACCAGAAGCTGGCAGTCACTGTGTATTTACAGTCATTACAATAATTACAAGGGTCTAGGAAACAAACTAGTAACATAAAAACTTTCAGTTCTGCAAAAAAAAAAAAAAAAAAAAGTAAGACTTAGTTATTATCCTACTAGTAAGTAATGTTACTCATTTTATTACTACATCTAGGCTTTATAAATTACAGTTAACTAGTGGTACTGAGAGTTATGAAGACTAGATTTGCCTTGTTTAAGGCAACTTACTGAAGCTAGCTACATGAAATATTTGGTTTAGCCATTATTTTGTGAAGAACAATCAAAGAAATACCTTGCATTGCAACAGTTTGATGTTAAAGTATTTGACAGTTTTCTCAAAAGCCAACAGTTTGGTTGCCCAGACATTACACCATTCAGTTTATGTGAATCCATGTGCAAGTGAACTAAGACTGAAGGCAATAGAAGGAAAACAGTAATCCCTTCACTTTATATCGGCACCATTAAAAAAGCATTGGAGAAAAATAACCATCCCATATGTGAAGCTTTGAAAAGCCAAACTTGCTGAGGAACACTGTACAATGGACACATACATCAACTTTGACAAAGTAGATTTGGAAAGAGAAGTTACCCCTACTTGCAGGCCTTAAGCAACACACTGGGTTGCTCTTCCGGAAACACTGTTTCAGGAGCAACTTGAGCACTGGAAGATCTGGGTATGAAGCCCAGGTGACCTCAGGGAAGTAGGGTATCTTGCCCTTTAGGTGGTGAAAGTATTTCTAAGGCATCAGCTGCTACCAAGGGGGACAGAGAGCTTCAACTAGCAACAAAGTCGTGGACAAGCCACACTTGGTAAACAATGGGAAGAAGGAAAAAATATTGCCAGAAACAAATAAAAATACTATATATTTCCACCCCGCTCCCCCCAACCAATATCAAATTAAAAAACTTGAGGTGGTTAGTGAATACCCTTTCAAGAGAGTTCATTTTATGTTTAAGAAGATACAATTACCTTGTGAACGCTGTGTGCTGACAACGGTACTACCTGATGACAAAGATTAGATTTGTTCTTAAATTTATTAACACAAACACATTAAATCATATCAGGATAATGATCAAAATATTACTGCAAACATGTATGATGTTATAGGCTTTACAATAGAACTATGGGGTATAAGACAACAAATGCCCACAGGGCATCAAATGTACTTACTGCTTGTATCTTTCTTTTGACTGCTAGGAGTTGTTGCCCAATTCACTTTCACTTCCTAAAAAAAAAAAAAATACATACGTACATATACATACATACATATATATGTGTGTGTGTGTGTACATATATTTACATATATATTCCATAATGATAAAGTTCAAAATCACATTTTCCTGTGACACAGCAGAGAGAGACAGTACAGAGGACACCTGTGCTCATCACAATCTCAACATTCTTCTGGCCTAGTGTGACAAATTATAACTGATAAATACAGTTCTTTCTCTCTCTCTCTTTTTTTTTAAGATATATTTATTTCTTTTTTGTGTATGAGTACATTATAGCTGTAGAGATGGCCGTGAGCCATCACGTGGCTGCTGGGAATTAACTCAGGACGCCCCACAGGCTCCAGCCCCCCCCCCGCCCCCCTCCCCACTCTGGCATAATTCACTTTAGTTGTCTTCAGTCGCACCAGAAGAGGGCATCAGATCTTATAACATGTGGTTGTGAGCCACCATGTGGTTGCTGGGATCAGAAATCAGGACCATCAGAAGAGCAATCAGTGCTCTTACCTGCTGAGCCATCTCGCCAGCCCCTTTCTATTCTTTTGTAAGATTTATTTTACTTATGTGTATAAGTATTTTGCCTTAATTTATGTCTATGCACATTTGTGCCGACTACCAGGTATACACACTTGTAAAGAAGCCAAAGAGGGTAATGGATCCCCAGGAATTGGAGTTATAGATGATTGTGAGCTATCATGTGGGTGCTGGGAATCACGTTCAGATCTTCTGGAAGAGCATCAAGTATGTTCACTGAGCTCTTGATATAACCAACATGTGTTTCATCCTTTCTTTTTTGGGGGGAGTGGGCTAGATCTAGGGATTAAGCCTAAAGCCTCACAAATAGTATACAAGCAAGCAATCTATCACCGCAGCATTTTTGGATCTGCTCTTCTTTGCATATTACTCTATGATGAGTTACCAAGTCAGCCAGGCTAAGCTTCAAGTCACTCTACAGCCTAGTCAAGCCTTCAACTAGGAATTCTCTTCCTAAGAATGTAGGTCCAGCTAATTTAGGTATATTTGACAAATCCTAATCTTTGCACATTTCTGCTGATGTACAAGTAGCTTTTTTTTAACCTTTTAGTTCTGTTTTGTCATTTTATTTTATTATTATTATTATTTTTTTTTTTTTTTTTTTTTTTACTTTTTCGAGACAGGGTTTCTCTGTATAGCTCTGACTGTCCTGGAACTCACTCTGTAGACCAGGCTGGCCTCGAACTAAAAAATCCGCCTGCCTCTGCCTCCCAAGTGCTGGGATTAAAGGCGTGTGCCACCACTGCCCGGCTACCTCCCAAATCTTAAGGGTGTGCGCCACTGTGCTTATCTCAGCTTTCACTTTTTTTGTTTGTTTTTCTATTTGGTTTTGTTTTTTTGTTGTTTTTGAGACAAGGTTTCTCTATATAGTCCTAAAATTCCCTTTGTAGACCAGGCTGGCTTTGAACTCAAGAGATCCACCTGCCTCTGCTTCCCTAGTGCTGGATTAAAGGTGTGCATCACTGTTCCAAGCCACAATTTAAAGTTATCCATCCATTTCCCCTGGGTTCCTCTCCATTAGTATTCCATATTACTGTTCCGTTTCATCCAAATTTGAGTAGTTCCATAACTATCTGGTATTTAGCATGTGCACAGCACCATGGAGAAAAGGAGTTAACATAGGTCTCTGGTTTCTAGAGGCTTTAGCCTAGTTTGTTTGTTTGTTTGTTTCCATTCTTTCATTCACTCAACACTATGTAGTATGGGCTGGCCTTGAACTCATAAAAATCTGCCTTCTTCTGTTTCCTGACTGTTATGATTAAAAAGCTGGGCCCCATACCTCACCTGGTCATGGAGGGCAAGCTGGCCCTGAGAGCCAGCCCTGAATGTGTGAGAGCAGGGAGCCAGTCCTGACTTTTGGCTACAAGCAGAAGAGTTGACCCTGCCCCTCATCCAGACCAAGCTGAAGAGCTAGCCCTGATAGTCCTGGTAAAGGAGAACTAGCTCAAAGACCGAAAAACATAGCCACTGCCAGGCACTGATCAGGGCCTTGAGTTGGCCCACTCCAACATCTATCCTATCTGTAAAATGCTGGGATAGATGAAGGAACTGGTTCTGTAGAACAAAAGCTGTAGGATTTCTAACAATAGGATATCCCAGAGGAGTTCTAGTGAAGATCCAGTATTGATAGAGTAGCAGGAGCCAGAGTCCTCGAACTACACCAATGACTCATTGTAATGAATATTTGCAAGTAAAGCTGTTTTGGCAAAAGGTACACTGTGTGACATATACCATAGCTTCTATAGTGAGATGTTTTTTTCTTTTAATGTTTT
>JADRCD010224832.1:0-15198 GCA_019843815.1 Montemys delectorum | reverse complement strand
TTTTTTTTTTTTTTTTTTTTTGGTTTTTTGAGACAGGGTTTCTCTGTATAGCCCTGACTGTTCTGGAACTCACTCTGTAGACCAGGCTGGCCTCGAACTCAGAAATCCGCCTGCCTCTGCCTCCCAAATGCTGGGATTAAAGGCGTGCACCACCACTGCCCAATTCTAATGTTTTTGTTTTGTTTTGATTTTTTTTTTTCTTTTGAGGGTAAGGTTCCACAGGTGAAGGGTGTATGGAGGGAAGGTGTGGTGAGTAGGATTGGGACACATATATGAAATTTACAAAGAATCAAAAACAACGTATGTACCACTATGCTGAACTCCTTTTTTTTTCATTTACATTTTTATTTATTTATATATGGGTATTTTGCCTACATGTAAATCTGTGCATCATGTATGTGTAGTATCCTCAAAGGCAAGAAGAAAACATTAGATCCCCTATGACTGCTGTTACAGATAATTGTGAGCTACCACAGAGTGCAAGGCTCAAACCCAGGTCCTCTGGAATAGCCAATGTTCTTAATGCCAAGTCATCTCTCCAGCCCCTTTGTGGACCCTTTGCCACAAAGAGAACATAATGGTTCTAGAACAGAAACAAGGTAAAATCCAATTTAAAACTTTCTATTCCAAGACCTGGGTATGTAGCTCTGTTGTGGAGTACTGTTCAAAGCCCTGGTTCCACCCCACACACTGCATAAAATTGGGTGTGGTGGCAGACACTTGTAGTCCCACCTGAGAGGCAGAAGCAGGAAGATGAGAAAGAAAAATGTTTCCCAGTGCAAGTCACCTTCTATAATCCCGACAGCTTACCTTACCCATTATCTTCCGCCCATTCATAGCAGCCAGGGCTGCAGCTGCATGGCGATGCTCATGGAACTCCACAAAACAGTACGGGTCATTTCCTGCCGTCTGTTGGAGAAGAAATTCACAAGTCAGTTTTGAGTTTTAATCTTCCATTAAAAATAAAATTTTCCCCTTCACCATATAAACTTCTACAGTTAGTAAGGCATGGAGAATGACTTGCTCATTCCATAAGTACATTCTTAAATAAAAAAAGGAAATACCAGAGCTAGGTGATGGTAGCACAGGCCTTTAATCCTAGCCCTCTGTAGGTAGGCGGATCTCTGAGTTCAAGGCCAGCCTGGTCTACAGAGTGAGTTCCAGGAGAGCCTAGGCAACACAGAGAAACCCTGTCTCGAAACACACACACACACACACACACACACACACACACACACACACACACACCAAAAACTAAAAACCATGGAAATACCAAGTATGATTATTTCATAGGTCCCTTCTTGTTTCTTCTTGCAGTGCTATGGATCAGACCCAGAGCCTTAGAGCCATTATAGCAATGCTCTCCTATAAGGCACACTCCCATCCTGTATACTACTTTTTATTGCTACAAACTTAAGACATCTTACTGCTTCTAATTTGTGGAACAATAGAAAATCTTAACTAATCTTCTCCAGATTACTCTTTTTTTGGGGGGGTGGGGGGTGGGGTGGGCGGAAAGAGTTCCAGACAGGGTTTCTCTGTATAGCCCTGGCTGTCCTGGAACTCACACTGTAGACCAGGCTGGTCTTGAACTCAGAAATCTGCCTGCCTCTGCCTCCCAAGTGCTGGGATTAAAGGCCACCAATGCCCGGCTCAGACTACTCTTAAACTAGGCTCTGGACACTAACAGGTTCTGTAATATTTACAATGGGTTTTAGAACATGAACTCCTAGTACAAATTCTTTACCTATTGGGAAGCCTTTTAAAGTTTCTTCCCTTGGGAGCTAGAGAGTTGGCTCAGAGGTTATGAGTACTTGTTGCTATTGCAGAGGACAATGTTTGTTCCCCACACAGTGGCTCAGAAACCTCCATAAACTCCAATGTTAGGGATCTGACACCATATTCTCACTTCCTTGGGCATGAAGCATGAAAACATTCATAGGAAATAAAACATTTAAATCTGAAGAAAAAAAATCTCTATCTATCTGTAATCCTAATAGCAGGAATGCTGACATCTTGGCAGAGTGTAAAGGCAGTCTAGATACTTAGTAAGAGTCTCTCCAAAGACAAAGAACACCTTTCTTTCCTGCTGGTGACTGGGAGACAATAAACAAAACCTCAATTTTTCTCCCCCTAGTGTTGGAGCCCAAAATCCAAAGGCCTTGTGCATGCTAAGGAAGCCTTTAGCTTAAAGCAAAATGCTGTTTGTTTGCTTATGTATTTATTGCCAGTTTTTCTCTGGCACCTCAGCCAGTCTAAAACTTACTATGGTAGTTAGAGTGGCCCCAACCTGCAGTGATCCTTGTGCCCTGTTGACTGAGTTCCGAGATTACAGGCATGCACTATGACACCTGACTTCAAAGTATTTTATGATAAATTAAAGCAGAAAATACATCTAATAATCTGGGCTTAAAAGTGCAGAATAATAAATGACTTTATAATGCATGTAATTCACACTTGGGAGGCAGAGGCAGGCAGGCAGATTTCTGAGTTCAAGGCCAGCCTGGTCTACAGAGTGAGTTCCAGGACAGCCAGGGCTATATAGAGAAACCCTGTCTCGAAAAAGCTAAAAAAAAAAAAAAAAAAAAAAAAAAAAAAAAAGCATGTAATTTGTTCTAAGGCTTTTTAGAATTATTAAAGGAAGCTAATTTAAAATTTCAGGGCATAGAGATAAGCATAAAATTCAGTAAACATTCTTATATCTAGAATAATTGAAATTCTGTGGGGCAAGTAGCACATCCTATCATTCTTTCACTCAAAAGGTAGAACATTTCAAGTTTCAGGGCAGTCTGAATTAATTACATAGACCATGCCTCAAAAATAAATAAACAAACAGGTAATAATTGCCAGGCTGTGGTGGCATACTGCAATATTAGCACTTGAGAAGCTAAGTCAGTAAAACTACAGCTTATATAGCAAGTTCCAAGTCATCTTAGATTACAGCATAATCTACTATGTATACACAAGGAACCACCAATGTTGAATC
This sequence comes from Montemys delectorum, assembly GCA_019843815.1. Taxonomy (NCBI): domain Eukaryota; kingdom Metazoa; phylum Chordata; class Mammalia; order Rodentia; family Muridae; genus Montemys; species Montemys delectorum. The sequence goes on along the minus strand of JADRCD010224832.1, from coordinate 12,212 downwards.
TGGGCTCCACATACATATCCATTCACCTGCTCACATATACAATCAATTTTGTTTTAAAAACTCGATTATTATTTGAATAAGTTTTCTATACATTAAGGTCTGGTAGGCATTCAAGAAAACCTTTAAAAATGAAGCTAAAAAATGTTTTTCATTATATAGTTTTTCATTATAAGTCTACCCCAATCTAATAACTGAACTTATAGGTCATTCAGCCAAAATAACACTACTCGTAAAACAATTCTGATGCCTCAATAGAACCTAGAAGAGTGCATACACACAAACACACCATTCACTTAGCAAAGAAAAGTTGCCTACTAAACAGGTTAGTTACAAATTCACTAAGCGCTCTAAGAATCTAGACATTAACGAAGAAGTTCTGCAGTAATGACAGCTTTCATCAGTATGTTAAGGAAGGAAGGAAGAACAGTGACTGAGTGAAATACCCTTACATCCATAATCATTTTGCAGTTTTTACAAGGTCCAATCTGGCTAAAAAGCTGGAGGATGAGAGCTTCTGTCACATCTCGAGAAAGGTTACCGACGTATCTGGAACAGAGGCAAACAATTTACTGTTTTAGATATATTTTTTGCTAAGCATGGCCTCACACCTGTGATCCCACCCGCACAGGTTCCGGGCCAGTCTAGACCACATGCTGAGTTCTAGACCAATTAGGGTTACAGAGTGAGCTCCTGTCCCAGGAGTGAAAATTCTTTTGTTGAATTTTGCTTGTTGAAAAATAAATTTTGGGAGCAGCTATAGACGTATCTTTGACTCTTTGAGACAAAACAAGTACTCTACATGTCCACAAAATGTAAAAATGGTTTCTTTTTTTCTAGTGTGCAGGACAGAGCCACGGAGACCATAGGTATGCTGGAAGAAGAGAGCAAGGGAGGAGCACTGAGAAGCAACACTAAGAAAAGGTGGACTTGGAAGGAGACCATATATCCAATGGTGATTTCCTCATGCTGGAGCCGACTTCTCCAAAAATGAGACCTACAAGGGGAAAGTGAAGCACTTTCCCTGCCTTTGAGCAGGTTCAGAAAAGTTGAGGTAATAAGCCTTAGGGAGTGAGGGGCCACTCTTTGCCAAAAGATCTGAAATTCATGTCTACACAACTAGAGGTCACTCTGGGATACACAAGTTCTTGCTTCAGAGAGGGAGGAAGAGAGGAAGAAAAAGTGAGAAAGGGAGAGGAGGAGGCAGGCAGCCAGATGTATTGGCACATGCCTGTAATCTCAGCTCTTGTGAGGCTAGGGTGTTCAAAGCCAGTCTGGAACACATAGAAAACACTGTCTCAAATGTGGGGACAGGGAGAGCAATGAAATCAAAGGGTAAACCTTCCCTATGCAAACAGCATGGGGACTGAACCAATTAGTTCAATAAGTTTAGTTGCTAAAGTTGTCCTCAAATTCTTCTAAACAATGCTGTTTGCTGTTTCAAGTCTATTAGATGAATAAATAGTAGCTATCAACACAAAGTACAAACAAATGTGCAATCTGCAGATCCTTCCAGTGCTGGAGCAAGAAAGTAAGAAGTTCTTTGTACTTTAAAATGTTTGGCTTTCTTTTCTGTTTTTTTTTTGTTTTTTTTTTTTGAGACAGGGTTTCTCTGTGTAACCCTGGCTATCCTGGAAATCACTCTGTAGACCAGGCTGGCCTCAAACTCAGAAATCCACCTGCCTCTGCCTCCTAAGTGCTGGTATTAAAGGCATGCGCCACCACTGCCCGGCCTTTTTTTTTTTTTAAAGATAGGATTATGATTGAAGGTGTGTGTTACCACCACCCAGCAAGACTGTCTCACAGACAATTTTGTTAAGAGTAAATGTTTGTGACGTGCTGTTTCAAAAAATAAAAATTAAAAATTAAAAAAATAAAGATAGGATTATGATGGGCTGGTGAGATGGCTCAGTGGGTAAGAGCACTGACTGCTCTTCCAAAGGTCCTGAGTTCAATTCCCAGCCACCACATGGTGGCTCGCAACCACCAGTAATGAGATCTGACACCTTCTTCTGGTGCATCTGAAGACAACTACAGTGTACTTACATATAATAATAAATAAATCTTTGGGCTGGAGTGAGCAGGGACTGAGCAAGTGGAGTTGACGGGAGTGAATGGGGCCAACAGGTGCGAGCAGGGTTGACTAGAATGAGCAGAAGTCCTAAATTCAATTCCCAACAACCACATGAAGGCTCACAACCATCTATATAGCTATAGTATACTCATATACATAAAATAAATAAATCTTTTTTTTTGAGATTTATTTTTTTATTTATTTTATGTGTATGAGTCCACTGTAGCTGTACAGATGGCCATGAGCCATCATGTATGTAGCTGCTGGCAATTGAACTCAGGACCTCTGCTGGCCCCGCTCGCTCAGGCCCCGCTCTCTCCAGTGTAATTCACTGTAGCTGTCTTTAGACGCACCAGAAGAGGGCGTCAGATCTCATTACGGGTGGTTGTGAGCCACCATGTGGTTGCTGGGATCCGAACTCAGGACCTTCGGAAGAGCAGTCAGTGCTCTTACCTGCTGAGCCATCTCACCAGCCCAAATAAATAAATCTTTAAAAAAAAAGATAGGGTTATGATAATGTGAACCATGGTATCCTCAAGCTGCCATTAATTCTCTTGCCTCAGCCTTCTTGTGCGAGCTTATAGGCATGCCCTACCATAACTGGACTTTAATGAAAGAATTTATAGTTTATATCTTGTCTTATCTTAGAACTGTTTCCTTAAGCCAGGTGTAACAAGCACAGATCTGCAATCCTAGCACTAATGAGGCTGAGGCAAGAGAACAGTGAGAAAAGTCAGGCTGGGATGCTTAGTGAGACCCTGAAAGGAGAAAGAAACAAAGCCTGATACATTTGGTGGCAAGTAACAATGGGAAGCCTATAAGCAACAAGAGGAGCAGTGCTGGGGTACCTGACCCGAATGGAAGATGCAGTGCAGTATCCTTCCAGGAATGGGAGGAGGCAGACTAGCATTTGATTCTGAATGTGGGCTAAAAGCTGTCTTTTTCCAAAATATTTTCTAAGCAAAGTTCCACCCTCTCCCTGCAGAAGGCTGTGTGTGTGTTAGACAGGGCCTCTCTATAGAGCCCTAGTTGTCTTGGAACCCAAGCTGGCCTCAAACTCACAGGAGATCTGGCTGCCTCTGCTTCCAAGTGGTGGGATTAAAAGGGTGTGCTCTTATACCTGATTTCAATATACTTGTAAATAAATTTCTCATATGATTATACTATTCAATTTTTTTTCTTGTGACTTATACTATCCTGACAAAAACTTTGTACTGGAACAGTTACAAACCAAGATTCCTTGTCATATATCTATGAGAACTGAACTTAGGGCCTTTACCATCCCCAGCCTTTTAAAACTATTTTCATTAATATGTAAGATGGAGTCTTATTAAGTTGCAGAGGCAGGCCTTGAATTTGCAATACTCTGACTCACTTTCCAGAGTAGCCAAGATCACAGGCTGTACCACTAGGCCTGGCTCCAAGCCCTCCAAATACCATATTGGGATTTACTGTAGCCCTTTTGGAATCATACACCAATCTTGTGCAGAACTATAAAGTCAAGTCAGGTGTAGAAAAAGTTAAATACTAATGTCTGTGAGATGAAAATTGTTATCTTTGGCCTTTTGTGCTGTTACAACAAAATATATGAGGTTGGGTAACAGCCACAGGTTGATTTGGCCTATGATTCTGATGGCTGGACTAGCATTTTTAAGACTGCATCACACGTTGAACCTGGGTTGGTTTTGTTGGTAACAACTAAGTCTACTAATCTTTTCCTAAGATAGTGTTCTTATGACTTTACAGCATTTAACTAGGACTCACTTCTTTTCTTTTGATTTTTTGAAACAAGGTTTTGCTATATAGTTCAGACTATTCTGGAACTTCTAATCTTCCTACTTCCACCTCTGAAATGCTGGAGTTACACACATGCATATAGGACTCACCTCTTAAAGGGTCTACAATCTCCTAACACAATCAAACAACGGTCCAAGCTTCTGGGGCATGAACTTTTTGGGGGGAGGAACCCCACAATCATCCATCCATCCATCCATTCATTCATCCATCCATCCATCCACCTACCTACCTATCTCTACACACACTCACACATGCACGCAGAGTCTTCTTTGGAAGTTGGGTAAACTAATATATTAGGTAACATTGTATCTGGAGCTTAAGAAATAACCAAGCCAGGAAAGTAGGGACTACTGGAACTTCTGCTTTTGAGTGTCACCAATACACACAACATGCATATGCACACGCATCAGTGTATGAATGTAACCTCAAGGTGAAAGTATATTATGGTTTCCTAAGAGAATGTTCTTGTTCTTATACAATATTTGAGATTTAAGTGTCACCATTTTGAACTAAGACACTTTAGTTAAAAGGAAAGATGGAAAGGAGACACAGAGACAGAAACACACACAGGGGGTGGGGGGGAGAGGGAGAGAGTGAGGGAACATGGTTGGCTCACTTTGGCAGCACATGCCAGTAATTCTAGAATGTCAAAGCCAGCCAGAGCTATATACAAAGACCTATCTTAAAAAACCAAACCTGAGCTAGCAAAACAGCTCAGTGACGCACTTAATATAAAGTCTGACCACCTGAGTTTGATTCCTTGAACCCACATGATGAAGAATAGACCCAACCTAGTGTGCTTTGACACCCACCCCCAAATACGTTCCAAGTCACGTACACAAATATATAAATGAATGCAATCTAAAAAATGTAAAATCCAACCAACCAAATGAAAACCCTAGTAATCCCACAGGAAAGGCAGCTAGTTTGCAGTGCACCTTTCTTGTAATTTTTCTGTAGCTTCTCTAAATGACTATCACCTAACAAGCTAGATTTGACTGTAAGGGCACCAATATTACTCGTGACAACATGACAGTTCTGTCAGGACAGAGTTCATTCAACTCAATGTTCTACAACTGAAGCTAGGATGAACCAGGCAAACAACTATCCCCTGAGCAATATGCAGTTTTGAAGTGGAAAGCTAAGTTTTCAGATAGTTGTAAAAATCAACATGGTGTAGGAACACTTCTGTAATCCCATCATTTGGGAGGCAGAGGTACAAAGGGCAGAGTTCAAGACAACAACAGCTACAGGAGACCCTGTCTCAACATTCCGCACTCTCGTCTAAAATTGAAGTTATGAAAATGGAATCCAAAACTCTTGAAATAATCATTTTTATTTATACAGCTCTAGATAGTTAATTTACAAAAGAATTTACAAAACAGAATGTTAAATTGGACTTGTCTTTTGCTACATTATATTATTTTTATCTTTTTTTTTAAGATTTATTTATTTATTGTTATATGTAAGTACACTGTAGCTGTTTTCAGATGCACCAGAAGAGGGCGTCAGACCTCATTACAGATGGTTGTGAGCCACCATGTGGTTGCTGGGATTTGAACTCAGGACCTTCGGTAAAGCAATCAATGCTCTTACCCACTGAGCCATTTCACCAGCCTGCTACATTATATTAAAATGTGTTATTTTATAATGGAGAAACTGAAAATCTGAGGGAAAAGCATAAGTAGATTTTAAACTAATGATAAATTCTTTTTAAGCAGAGATTTTGAAAAATGGATTAGGTAACTATTGTTTAAAACATTGGTCCTCAACCTGTGGGTCATGACTCTTTGGTGGTCGAACAACCCTTTCACAGGGGTCCAGAAGCAAATATTCTGAGCATCAGATATTTACATTACAATTCATAACAGTAACAAGATTAGTTATGAAGTGGGAGTGAAAATAATCTTATGGTTGGGGGGTCACCATAACATGAGGAACTCATTTAAAGGGTAGCAGCATTAGGAAGGTTGAGAACCACTGATCTAGAAGAACTCTGACTGGAATATATCAAGCCCTAATGAGGGGCTAGAGAGATGGCTCAGAAGTCAAAAGCATTTGTTGCTCTTGCAGAGGACATAGGTTCAATTCTCAGAGCTCACATGGTAGCTCATAACTATCTGTTGCTCTAGACCCCAGGGATCCAATGTCCTCTTTTGAAATCTGCAGACACCAGGCCTGCTTGTGTGTGAATATGTGCACTCAGGCAAAACATTCATAGAGAGTAAGCAAATTAAAAAAAATGTGTTAAAGAGATCAATGATTCCCTCCTAAGATTTGTTTTTAAAATTTTATTAGTTCTTTGTAAATTCTGTATAATTGTTTTAAGACAAAGTCTCTTGTAGCCAAGGCAGGTCTTGAACCCTCAACCTTCCCAAGTCTATCTGAGTGTGTCACCATGCTTGGTTATTTATGCAGTGCTGAGGAAGAAAAACAGGGCCTGATACTTTTAATCCTTAGAATGATGCTTGAACACTTGCAGTTTGTTAGAGAATATTTTGCCTGATTCTTAAACTTTGAGAGAAAACGTTTAGCTTTTTTTTTTTTTTGAAGATTTATTTATTTTATGTATATGAGTACACTGTAGCTGTACAGATGGTTGTGAGCTACCATGTGGTTGCTGGGAATTGAATTCAGGACCTCTAGGAAGAGCAATCAGTGCTCTTAACCACTGAGCCATCTCTCCAGCCTAGTTTTCCAGTTCTTTTTTTTTTTTTTTGAGATTGGATTTCTCTGTATTACCTTGGCTGTCTTGGAACTCCTCACTCTGTAGACTAGGCTGGCCTCGAACTCAGAAATCTGCCTGCCTCTGCCTCCCAAGTGCTGGGATTAAAGGCGTGCACTATCACCGGCCCGGCTTCCAGGTCCAGTTCTTAAAGAAAAGAAAACTAGGGCTGGAGAGATGACTCAGTGGTTAAGAGCACTGACTGCTCTTATGAGTTCAAATTCCAGCAACCACATAATGACTCACAACCAACTGAATGGGATCCAGTGTCCTCTTCTGGTCTGTCTGAAGACAGTGAGAATATGTATACTCATATATATAATATAAATATATATAATTTTAAATTATAGAGTATACTCATTTTATATATATATATATATATATATATACACATATATATACATACACACACACACACACATACATATCTTAAAAAACAAAACAAAAACGAACTAGAGAGCTGGGTATGGTGGCATACACCTTTAATTCCAGCACTTGGGAGGCAGAGGCAGTTGGAGGTCAGCCTGGTCCACAAAGTGAGTCCAGGAACAGCTCTATCTTGAAAAACCAAAAAAGAAGAAAAGAAAAAGAAACCAGAATGGCCTGGTCAACATAGCAAGTTTCAGGACAGCAAGGGCTGCAAAGTAAGGTCCTGTCTTAAAAACAAACAAACAAACAAACAACAACACAAAAACCCTAAAATAAAAAACCTGGGTGCAAGAGCTGGCAAGATGGCTCAGTAGGTAAGGGCATTTGCTGTCAAACACCTGAGTTCAGTCACTGGAACTCACATATAAAAGGAGATTCTGCTCAAAAAGACGTCCTCTGGCTTCTACCTCACACCCCAAATAAAATGCCTTTAGTCCCAAACTTGGGAGGTTAGGTATGACCATCACAAGTTTGAAACAGCCTTTCAAACAATAGTGAGATGTTGTCTCAGAAGAAAAGAAACTGTAGGACTGGAGAGATGGCTTAGCAGTTAAGAGCACTGACTGTTCTTCCAGAGATCCTGAGTTCAAATCCCAGCAACCACATGGTGGCCCATAGCCATCTGTAATGAGATCAGATGCCCTCTTCTGGGGTGTTTTAAGACAGCTACAGTGTACTTACATACAATAACTAAATAAATAAACCTTAAAAAAAGAAAGAAAGAAAAGAAACTGTAAAATTCTATAGATTTGAATGTAAGAGTTTTTTGGTTTGTTTTGGTTTTCTCAGACAGAGTTTCTCTGTGTAGTCTGGCTGGAATAAGTCATAAGCTACCTTATTGGGTATCAATCTAATCTTTTATTAAGAATAAACAAGCACAAGGCCAAGCTAGGCTATATAGTAAGGCACAGTCTCAAAACAACAGAAAGAAAAAAAAGGAACAAAGAAGGAAATGGAAAAAGACAAGCAAATACAACTAGGCTCCAAAGAGAAAAAGAAATGCTATTTCATAGACATTATAAGGTCAAAAAGTCTGGAGAGAAGTGGACATGGATAAAGATTACAAAGACAGCTGGACAGTGGTGGTGCATGCCTTTAATCCTAGCACTTAGGAGGCAGAGGCAGGCAGATTTCTAAGTTCCAGGCCAGCCTGGTCTACAGAGTGAGTTCCAGGATAGCCAGGGCTACACAGAGAAACCCTGTCTCAAACAAAACAAAACAAAACGAAAAAAAGATTACAAATATACAGGGTGGTAGAAGAGAAAATCCAAATCAGCATTCAGCAATTACTTAGCTGCAGACTGTTAGAGATGGTATAAAATATATAGACCTACAATCCTACCAGGTGTAAAGGCCACACAGTAACTACACAGCTGTCTCAATAGAGTACCTATTTGCATTTGACAGTAAATTACACAAAAGACATTAGGGTGGATTTGAGCAAATCTATCAGCTAACACTAACACTATGTTTTTCTAGTTTAGTGTACAGTTTTTAGTTTACAAATTCAAAGTTTTAAAGTGACCAAAGCCAATTCAGACTTACTACACATATTTTTATTTTTTTATTATGGACAAATTCAAACTTATACATGGGAATAATATCTGTACATAACCCAACCACTCACTACAAATTTCTAAACTATACCTTGAATATTCCTGAAAATTATCTTGCTTTTTTATTTGATTTTTCTTACAATGTATCTTCAAAGCACTGCTGACAATGTCTAACTTAATGTCTGTCGTTGCTGAGAACTAAGCGAACGGAGAAGCTTCCCCTGAGTCATTAGGAACAAGGTGAGAGTAAAACAGGCTAGTACAATCTTGACTTCTTGAACTGTACCAGATTTTTAAAACAAGTGTGATGATTACTTACCATGGACCAGACGGTGGCTAAGAATATACATTAAAATAGAAAACCCTGACTTCCAGAATCACTAATGTGAGCTCTGAAACACACTATTGGAAACATTTTTAAAGTTAGTACCTATCAAGATTTCATCAATACTGGCTGAGTGGAAGAACGGACATTCTGACTTGAAAAGGTAGGAATAGCAGGAGAAGGGCTGATAGGAAATTTTAAATCATGGACTACTTTCAGAAGAAAACTCTTGAATGGGATGCTCTACTGAAGGATGCAAAGAAAAAGTAGTCACTGCTGTAACAGTTAACAAAATTTCGGGGTTGTTTTGGTTTTTTTCTTTTTCTCTTTTTTTTCAAGACAGGATCTCGTTATGGTGCCTTGACTGTCCTAGAATTCATCCTGAACCAGAGACTGGCCTCAAACTCAGAAATCCGCCTGCCTCTGCCTCATAAGTGCTGGGATTAAAGACGAGTGAGACAAGGCTTTTTTTCTTAAAGTATATGATTTTGAGTAAGCTGTTGACTCATTACGCTTAGCTTTCCCTTGATTATAAAATGCCTTTTCCCTTAGTTATAATGAAGACTAAATGAACATGCTAAGCATCTGACAAAAACTAAGGATTTATCCAACTTTCTAGGAATGAATCAATCAATACTTACCTGGTCTCAATATAGTGCTATTTAAATGCCTGCTTTGGAAATGATAACATGTCCTTATTGGATATTTCCATATATGTACTAAAATGGTTATGTTATCATCCATATATTTCTGCAAATTTTTAAAATAAAAAAAATACATAAGATTTTTATAAAGTGTGGCTGGAGAGATGGCTCAGCAATCAATAGCACTTGTTCTTCAAGAGGGCCTTGGTTTAGTTCCCAGCAACCATAGGTGCCTCACAACAACCCCTGACTCCAGTTCCAGGAGATCCAATGCATTCTGACTTCTGAAGGCACATATACACATGCAGGCAAAATATTCTTACAACGGAACTGAAGTTTTAAAAAGTTTTCAAGTATCTTATAAAGATACCAAAAAGCATAGGAGCACGAATTCCAAAATGCTAAGACGAAAAAGGGAAAATTTCCTACAAACATGGGTTTAATAGATTTTAGGGAGTACTCACCTATAGATACAATCTTCCCCAACCAAATGGTCATGCCCTAAGTACTGCATCCTTACTAAAAAGCTACTTCAAGAACCCATAAACTAGCAAGATATTTAATATATCAACAAAAGTGTAGGGCCAGGCGTGGTGGCAACACCTTTAATCCCAGCACTTGGGAGGTAGAGGCAGGCAGATTTCTGAGTTCGAGGCCAGCCTGGTCTACAGAGTGAGTTCCAGGACAGCCAGGGCTATAGAAAAACCCTGCCTCAAAAAAACTACAAAAAAAAAAAAGAAAAGTATAAATGTACTTCAAGAACCCATAAACTAGCAAGATATTTAATATATCAAGAAAAGTGTAAATGTGGTGTGGTGGTACAAGCCTGTAATCCTAGCCCTTGGGAAGCAGAGGCAAGAGGACTGCACAAGTTTGGAAGCCAGCCTAGTATACAAAGGAAGATCCAGGCCAGCCAGGATGGAAGGGAGAGAGAAGAGACAAAAGCGCAAATTGGGTATGGAAGATTTGAATCCTAGCACTTGGGATGGACACAGAACCAACAGTTCTGAGTCAGTACAGGTATAGTTCAAGGATAACCTGGGTTACATAATAAAAACCTCTTTCAAAAAAAAAAAAGTAACTATATTTACATATACATTAAAAATAGCACCTTGAAATTTAAATTGGGGCAAAGTGTATGGCACAGACTTTAATCTCACTGTTCAGAAGGCAGAGGCAGGCAAATCTTGGAGTTCGAGGCCAACCTGGTCTATAATAGTGAGTCTAGGACAGCCACAGATACATAGTGACACACCCTGTCTCAATAAAACAAAACAAACAAAAGAAAAAAGAAATTGAAAACGGGGAGGAGAAAAATAATAATTTATCTGTACTTCAGAACAATTTTAATATCTAGAACTCTAAATGTACATAGTTCTAAAAGTACCAGGATTCTCAAAATAAAAACAAAAAGCTATGTCAGGAACTAGGTGCAAAGTTAAGCTCTGTGACATGATACATGTTAATTCTACTTCATTTATATGAACTATGTGCACGATGCATCAAGTTGCAATCTTCAAATATACGGAGGGGGGGCAGGGAATAAAAACAAAACCAACCCACAATTCCTTGAGCTTTTCCTTTTTGCCCTGTGAAATCCAACAAAGACAGAACCACCTCATCCAGTGCGTTGAAAAACAAAGAATGCCAGGGAAGTTACATGACCAAGACAATATCCTAAACTCGAGTTACTAAATACTCACTAAAGATGCTTGGACGTGACTGACCACAGTTGCTCCATTAATAAAAATGTCAACCACTAGTAGCAAATGGTGGTAAATATGTTTTAATTAAACCCACTTTCCCTCAGTAGATGCATCCCTCCGAGTGAGATTTCCATTTCTTAAAGAACGGTTTCAACATCCTTGGGTGTCCAGCTAGGTTTTTGGTCGAGGGTCAGGGGAGTACTACAGAGGGAAAGCCGAAGACCTTCGAGAGAGATGTCTGGCTTTTTTCTTTTTCCAGTTCTCAACTGCAAGTATAAAGTTTTTACCTCAGTCTCAAGAATTAAAAATGAAAAAATCCTACCAAAAGAAAAGAGAAAGGATGTTCCAGATGGAAATCTGGAAAAAGACCCATCGGAAAGAGGGGGCGGGGAAAAAAAAAAGGACGCAAGCATGGGACTCAGAGGAGGCTGTGCCGAGTCCTGAGGAGAGCTTTGAATGGAAAGTCCTTCCTCCAGGGCTGGGGCCGCGGGTGCAGCCAGCCGAGCGGTGACAGGGGCCGAGCCCCGCTCCCGCCATCGTCCTCTCGGCCCGTCTCGGCTCTAAGCATCCAGGCTGGCGTGCGCACGGGAGGGAGGAACCACCACAGCGCGGCGTCCACGGAGAACAATAGGCTGCAGAGAGGCAGGCGCAGGGCCGCGGCCTCCCTACGGGGCGACCACCATCCCGCCTCCCTCAACGCTGCTCCAGACTCACAGAGTCTTGGGCATCTCGTCCTCCATGGCTGCTGCGGTCGCGGCGGCACCTCAGGGTCCAGCCCTTCGCTACCTCCCAAATCGTTGAGGCGGCTATGGCTGCGGAAGAGCCGGCCTCCTCGCTTGACTGGAGGCTACTTCGCTTTCTTCTTTGGCAACGATTACACAAAAAAATGCCCGGCCTACCGCGAACAATGAAAACCCGAACCAAGATGGCGGCGAGCCGGACGCCTAGGAGCCGACAGC
>JADRCD010224831.1:48972-73366 GCA_019843815.1 Montemys delectorum | reverse complement strand
GGAAGGACTTAAGCAGGAGACACTATTTCTTCTGGCTTGTCTGTGGTCTACATTTTAAGGAACCTGTAAAATCATCTGCAGCAGCGTTCACCAATTCTCCTTGAACACAGGTTGGTCAAAGATTTATCACGCTGTTACATTTCGCCATGTTCTCTAAAACCATGATTCCCTTTCCATTGTGTTATGCCAAAGAGCAAAAACTTGTTCCCAGAGGAACTGGACGGCATATGGGATGATCAGGGTAGACTTAGATGAACAAAAGGGCAATAAACCCCTCTCTCCCTCTCCCTCTCTCTCTCTATCCCTCTCCATCTCCCTCTCCCTTTCTCCCTTCCTCCCTCCCCCTCTCTCCTTCCCTCCACCTACCTCACTCTCCCTCCCTTCGTCTGTCTCTGTCTCTGTGTCTCTCTATGTCTCTGTCTCTCTCTCCATCGCCCTTTCTTGGAACCCTCTCCATAGACCACACGGTCCTCGAACTCACAGAGATCCACCTGCCTCTGCCTTCTACGTGCAGGGATTACAGGTGTGTGCTACACTTAAAATGGAATCAATTTTGAATTTATAGCATGTGATTCAATCCAACAACCTGCACCTATCAAATAAGCCACGTGAGTTTTTGAAGTGGAAATGATGATAATTTTACACACTTATAACACATATATATTCATTATTTTTTTTATTTATCAACTCCTTGTTTAAAATATTTAGAAAAGATAACCTGAGAACTATATAAAATGATTGTGAGTGTACAAATTCAATATAAATTTTAATATATTATTTTTATTAATTTGTGTAAAGTATTTAGAGGACAGTATTTAGAGGTCAATAGCATTTTAACCACTAAAAACGACGAGACATTGACCTCTAGTACATGGAGGTAGTTTAGAAATGTCTTCCTCAGGAAGGCTGCATACTCACAGAGAAACTCAATGACCGCCACATTAGTGTATAATGAAAGAGAGTTTTGTTCTGAATTTTTGATCATTATGTACATTGGAATTGACAAGTGATCTGGACAAAGACTGGTGTTTCCAGAAAGCACCTTAAGGGTAGTGTGATAACTGATTCTGATAGAGAACTGTTATTACATATCCAAGTACTGTTGTTAAAAAAACCCCAACAAACAAACAAACAAACAAAAACAAAAAAACACCAGGGCAAAGAGCATTGTCTGCAGATGCACTTAGACTTTGGTTCACCCCTTAGTCTAGTATTTAATCTCTGAAAAATTAATGATCCATATTTTGTTAACTTCAAGATGAGGCATGTCTAGCTTATTTAATTGATATAAAAATTTTCAACAGAGTGTAAGAATTACAGTTGGCATTCAGCAGGACATTTTTTTCCCCCTGTATTTAAGTATTTTATTTATGTACTCTGGATTTCAGACTACGAACGCATTTGGTGTTGCCCAACCTGACCATGGAGCCTTTCAATAAGCATCCTGTTCAAGTACACAAAGCAGTCAACTCACTGGAGACCCATGTCCTCGTTCACGATGGTGGGAACAGACATCTGGAAGAAAACTATTCAGACTGGGCTGACGGCTTTCAGTTTAAAGGGTTTTTATTTTAAAATGATGTGTATGCACACACATGGGGTTGTCCTAAGACTCCAGAGGACCCTGGATCTTTTAGGACTGGAGTTACAGGCTACATGTGCTGTCTGAAATGGGTTTGGGTTACGTTTAGGACTAATGATACCTTGTACACTTCAATAATTATCTGTTAAATCGATGGATTAAAATGAGTAATACTTCCAGCTTCTGAAAATTTAACACCTAAGAAAATACTTTTGTAGATAAGATAGTAGTTTTTGAAAAAATAAACATAAAATAAAATTGAAATGAATAAATATGAATTGTATGCATATTATTAATTAATAAATGACTCCTACAGTGTAATATATGAAGAGCAGCTGAGTTATTATTATATGTGGTAGATGGGATACTTTAAAAATGTTAATAATCTCAGGAAGTTGTCCTGTTAATAACATCTGCCATAAATGCACAGTGTTAGTAAGAAATATAATAAACATAAAGTGATGTCTATGCTGTAGATCTGTTATAAATGCGTAAATGCATACTCCTTGTTTAAAGCATGGGCTTCCGCAGATTCTGTTTAAACTCTGATTTTCACAGATTAAGATATAGGCTTTAGAATTCTTGAATTTCTAAGTCGTCATCTTACAAGGGAGTATATCTTCACATGTCATTTTGCATTAAATTACATAGTGTGTGAGCAGCAAAATGTCAGGAGCTTTCTAAACATTTATCGCTTCACACACTCTTCCAGGTTTTACATACTTCAGCAACTTCTGGAGAAAATAATGGGAGCTGGTTCTGTAGACGGCAAAGGGTTGACAGGTGTACTCTACCACAGCAACAATCAATACAGACCGTCTCTGGCTTCGAATTGGTTTGCCTTCTGAGTTTTCAACTTTACAAGGGTACAGAACCTACACACCTCCAGCAGACAACATAGCTTGGTTTGGGGTCTTTTCTTGGTCCAGCAATATGGAGTGAGTTACCTTTTCACAACATTTGGCAGGGTCATTGGGCTACAGATTGCCGTTACTCATAGATCACAATTCAGGAAAGGACTCTCCAGTACTCGTGTTGCTAAGCTGGGGCAGGAGGTTTGGTAGGAAACACGTACTGAGTGTGTTTTGTTGTCTGATGTTCTTAAGTCTCCAGTGGGCTTATTGGGATAAAACTCATTACCTATATTCCATAGGGGTCGACTTTCCACGAGAAAAAATTTATCATTGTTGTCATGTTTCAACATTACATTTTCTTGAATGATAGATTTGAACGTATTATTGGTTTTGGTAGACTTTGAAGGGTAGAGATAATCTATGGGATTGTAGACAGACATCAAATGTTAAAAAGTAAAAGGATGTTTGTGTTTGGAGAGCTATTTTGTTTGCCAGATCGGTAACAGCTTTATTACACACACACACACACACACACACACACACACACACACACACACAAAGCACACATGCATGCACACACATGCACACATCACGAACAAGCACATGCATGAATGCATGTACCATGCATGCACGCATGTATGCACACAATCATTACAACAATAAGATGGGATTCATTCACTTAAGATGCTGAATTGCAAGCACCACAGCTGATGTCACATCTGGCTTACTATCTCCCTGAAAATCGAAGGCAATGGGTTGTTTGGCCTTAGGCTATTACTTACTTTAAAGCTGCCATTGTCGGGAGTGAGCTCTGGCGCTTATACCTCAACTACACAAGTATCCATATGTAGGGTTAATGGGAGAGAAGAGAGCGGCAGGCAAAAAATTTAGTCAAAACTGTCCCACAAATTACTAAACAGTGGTGTAATAAAACTACATGGGTATGTTGGCAGACAAACAGAGGGAAAATTAGCCTGATTAAATACATCTGCAAATAAAGATGAGTGGGCTCAACTCTTCAATCCTGAACTGGAAAACAGATTTGAACCCATGGGAAAGTATTTGTCACATTCTTCACGGTCACCATGAGCTCGCTCTTTCTAAACCTTCCCTGCGAATGCCATTACCTTCTAGACCACAGCTACATTCTGTCAGAGCCTAGGAGACAACTAGAATAAAAGCGCACACAGTGTGGCAGCAGAACAGGATGGAAGTGACTCCGTCATGGGGAGGACTGTGGGATAGGTTCTGTGTAGTGCAAATCCCAAGTGTCAGGAAGGAAATGCTAGGATCAAGTAACTTCATGGACTGTGTCAGTGACTGTGAGCCCTCAGCCTCCCAGGCTGCTCTAGAGTTTCAAACGATGACTTGTCTTGGCAAATGGTGGAGGAAACCTACTGCCTGTGTGAACTTCCGGTAAGAGTGTAAAAGGTCACAACTTCTGGAAAACAGTATAGTAACCCCTCAGAAAAATTAAAACATAGGAACTGTCTGATCCAGCTCTTGTTACATCTCAAAGGTTGTGAAGGTTGATGTGGCAGTCTCAGCTCATTGCACGTCCCTGCCTAAGCTAATACTAGTCATAAGGATTGAGGTGATATCATGTCCTCTACAGGGATGGGCACATGAATAAAAGAAGTGTGAGCACATGCATCCAATTATTCAGACTTAAGAGGTCACGACTGCTGATGCCAAGAAGCACTTGCTGATAGAAGCCTGGTATGGCTGTTCCCTCAGAGGGTCTACCAGCACCTGACCAGTACAGATGCAGATACTCACAGCCAACCGTCAAACTGAGTCCAGGGATCTCAACGGAAGAGCTAGGGGAAGGACTGAAGGAGCTAAAGGGATTTGCAACCCCTCAGGAAGAAGAATATCAACTGAGCACACCCCTCCAGAGCTCCCAGGGACTTAACCACCAACCAAAGAGTACACAGGGAAGGAACCATGGCTCCAGCTGCATACGTAGCAGAGGATCTGGCATCAATGGGAGAGGTGGCCCTTGGTCCTGTGGAAGCTTGATGCTCCAGTGTAGGAGGATGCTAGAGTGGTGAAGCAGGAGTGGGTGAGCAGGTGGAGGAGCACCCTCATAGAGGCAAAGGGGAGGGGGGCTGGTTTGGGGGGGTTGTGGAGGGGAAACTGGGAAGGAGGGCAACATTTGAAATGTAAATAAATTAAATAATTAATAAAAAGAAACATATGGAGAGAATCCTGCTGTATACAGTTATAGATGAAATGTGAAGACCTGTGCCCAGTGGAATGGACTAATTGCAGAAAGGTGAATATGGCTCCACTTACACGCCACCTGAAAATTTCAAATTCATAGCAAAATACAGCAGAGTGCTGGCTAGCAGGGGCTTACTTACAGTGGAGCTAGAAATGTGGGGCTCTTTAATGGGCATGAGGCTTCAGCCTTGTATTTTGAAGTAGTGGGGCGGGCGAGGGGAGACTGATTCCATAACAATGCAAACACAGATTAGTATGTCCACACTGTCCAATTAACTGGCGACGCAGGGAAGTTCATAGCATGGAGTATTTGCTTACTTATTTGTGCTTCTATATGTGTGTGCTCCTGGGTGGGTGCTTGTCTGCATGTGTTGGGGGGGGGGGCACATGTCTGCGCGCACGTGGAAGCTGGAAATTGGCATCTGGGCCTTCTTCAATCCCTCTCCCCCTTTTGCACCGAGGCACGGCTTCTCAGCTGAACCCAGAGCTCTCTGTATGGCTAGTCTCTCGAGCCAGCCAAGTTGCCCCGAGGCTCCGCTCTCTGCTTCCAAGGTACGTGGGCTCACAGTGATATCCACACATGTGTCCAGCTTTTAGGTGGACACCTGGGATCTGAACTCTGGCCCTCGTGTCTGCATTGTAAGCCATCTCCTCAGACCCAGGGGGTGTATATAATGAAACCCCTTTCAGTGGTTATGAGATCTCTTGGATTGCCTCATCAAAAGCGGCCTCTCTTGAGACTCACCCTCTTTACACATCAGTGGTGTCTGTAAACATCAGCCACCCAGCCTCACTGTCTTAGCCTGGTCTGGTAATTCACCTGCTTTGTTTTTTTTTTTTTTTCCCTAGCACTTTGACTGTTGCTTCTCAGGTACCCTCAACAATTCCTGTGTGAGTGTTCTGATAGGCTACCGTACAGTACAATCTCTCTTCTCTGGTCCCCTAAAGCCTTGTAACTGTTTTCAGCCATAAAATGTGGCCACAGACAGGGAGTATTACTTCCTGGAATAAGCTTCAACAGTCACCTATGTAGTTTGCTGCCTATCCATGTCTGGATCAGAGAAGCATACCGAATAGTGACGTTGTTCGCCTGTGCCCTGGAGTGCGCGCAATTATTATGCTGCACGCGTACGTACTCAGGCCAAGGTAAGCCATCGTGAGTCAGCTATAGTGGGGGTACTTCTGAGGTGATTCAAGATAACCCGTCTCTTGGCATTCACGCAAGCCTTTAGGCATGTCCCTCCCTCTGAATGCAGGCTTGATTTAGTAACTTGCTTATAATGGGAAGCATAAGGCAGGCAGCGTGGAATGTCTTTTCTCATCTGAGGTTCTCAAAGACTTTAGCTTCTATTTTCGTTGTTCAGATCTCTCTCCCTTGCACCACTCACCACAGGGAAAAGCAGCTGTCACATGCCGCGGCAGGCAGTCCCATGGAGAAGGGCCCATGTGGGGGAGAACCTCACGAGCCCCCGTGAGCAAGCTGGAGGCGTGCTCCTCTAGTACGAGTTATGGTTTCAAAATGAGATGTCAACCCCAGCCTACAGCCTGACTACAATCTGAAAGGGTTTGAGGTAGGGGCACCCTGCTACACTGAAACTAGCCTTTACCACAGGCAGAGACTTGGGATAAATAAACGTCTGTTGTTTGGAGCTGCGGAATTTGGAGGGCATTTGCTCCCTCCTGACTTATTCAACTGTTCCTCTCATGTACCCCAAAAGGGTGAACATGCAGTAGGCCTGGCCTTGACCTCTCTTTTACCTTCATTCTATTTATACATTTAACTTGTAATCCCATGTGGACAGATGACTTTGCGAATGGCATTGTTAATAATAATAATACTAAAAAAAAATCTTTACTTCTAAGTTTGTTTTACATCGGCATCCCTGGAAAACCTCGTCATTATTTGGCTTCCTGGGTTGTCCTTCTCTTCTACCATATCAGTTGACAGTGTGGCAGTAGGTCAACATAAGCCAAGGTTGAATCACAGCTCTGTTGTTAATTAACTGGGTTCTGAGTTATTATCTCATTTCTGAAATTCTCAGTTTTCTTGCCCATGGAGGAGAAATTATGACTATTTTATACATTCATTATAAACTCAAAGATGATGGCCATAAAGGCCATAGAGTTGCGGCAATGCTTAATAAACATTAGATATCATTATTCATCATCAAAATGCAAACCCCAGGCTGGGAGATGGCTCAGCTGTTAAAACGCTTGCCACACGAGTGTGAGGACCTGCGTCTGGGTCCCAGCTATAACAATCTGGGGGTGGGGGCCTGCATCTACAGTCCCGGGGCTGTGGGTATGGAGACAAAAGGTCCCCAAGGGTTTGCTGGTCTACTAGCCAGCCTAGCAGAACCAGGGAGCTCCATGTTCTGTGTGTGATCCTGAGGTCTGAGGAAACTATTCCACTTCAGAAACACAGGCTGGAAAATAAGGTGTTGAGTGACCGAGGACACCCCATGTTGACATGGTAAGAGTCAGGAGGAGCACCTACTGTACCCTCTTTCTCCAGGCAGGAGACCATAGATTTCTCAGATCAATGGTCCTCAAGCTGTGGGTAGCAAAGCTTTTGGGGTCAAATAACCTTTTCATAGGGGTCACCTAAAACCATCAGAAAACACAGATATTTACATTACAATTCACAACCGTAGCAAAATCACAGTTATGAAATAGCAATGAAAATAATTTATGGTTGGGGTTACCACACTAAGCATCTGTATCAATGGGCTAAAGCACTTATGTTGAGAACCACTGTCTTAGATGATTTCCATGTAATACAATTTTAAATTAAGTTGCATCATCTGCCATTTTCTACTCACAAAACAGAAATTAATGTTCAAGTGAGTGGTAAAAAGTTATAATAATATCAATTCTCTGAGTGGCTTATATGGTATTTAAGACAAGGATAACTATCAAAACCTATGCCAAGCAGCTGACTCCAAACCATATCTTTACAGAAATTATTATTATTATTATTATTATTATTATTATTATTATTATTAATAGTAGTATTGTGTGTATATGTAGAGACACACCCATCAAGGCACATGGGTAGGGATGGAAGGACAACTTTGTAACATTGGTTCTCTTCTTTCACCTTCACATGAGTTCCAGGAATTCAACAGAAATTTCCAGGCTGGAGCTGCAAGCACTTTGACCTGCTGAGCCACCTCGCCAGCCCTAGAATGTCTCTTTCTAGGCTGGCTATAGGATCCTTGGACTGTAACCAATTTTTATGATGGCGAAAATGAAAATATTTCTTACGTAGTTGAAAAACATTCTCTCTATAACCTCCTAGGTTCCCCCCCACCCCAGTAGGTTTTTTCTAGTGCAAGTTAAAGGGGTGGAGGGGGAACCCTCATGAATTGAAATAATTTTGAGACAATGTGTTAGTAAAGATGTATCAGTAAAATTTTATGAAGGGGTTTTCTTTTAGATTGGAGGAGTATTCCAGTGAGACGAATTACAGCACGCATTCTCTCAATTTTTTTCAAGGTGGATGGAAATTAAGAAACCCATGGCTTTATCGCTACCTCCTCCCTTACAGAAGGGGGAAATGCCAGTGTTTTTACCAGTGTTAAGTTCATTTGACACTTAGCAACAAGCATGTGGAACACTTGAAACCAAAAATGTGTAATTAAATAAAATTATATACCACCAAGCAGCAAATTCAGTGCCATTTTTAGATTCCCGTTGAGAGGAAAGGTGCCAGATTTGATCTTGTCTCTGGGGACCATGCCACTGAAGTTGTTACCACAGCTACTATTATTTCTACTGGCTGTCTGAGTCCTCGGATCCTGCCAAGTGTGGCTGGGAAGAACGGCTGGTGACAGCTGGTGACAGAGTCCAGCAGCCTGCCAGAACCTTGGAGCAAATGACAGGGGATGTTGTGAAGGGAACCCAGAGGCAGGCGCCCCCTTGCCATCAGCAACCTGGAGCCTGAGGCGCACACTCTGAGGTCCTGGCAACACTGAGCAAGGCTCTTAGCAGGCCTGCCATTCTGGCCTAAACGCTGTTTAATATTGCAGGAGCAAGGGAGCCATCTCGAAAAGACAAGAGGCACGAGATAACACGAGAACTGAGGTCTGGCGAGAAAAACTGGCTTCAAAAATGTCATGCTGAATATCCACGATTCAGTCTTCTTTAGTCTCCCAAATCTTGAGCAAAGGTCTAGTTTCCCTTTCTTGTCCCTCCATCTCTCATCCATCATGGAATGTCTTCCACCAAATAATCTGTGGGAGGAAGACTCATTACCGACACCTTCACAGAGGCTGCAGGAAAAATAAAACCCAGAGCTGCTCTCTTACACTTAAAGGGACTCTTGCAACACAGATTGCTGGGATATCTTCGGGGCCTTTGGTTTATATTAAAAGGCACCCGAGTCCTAGCCTCCAGTCTGGTACTCACTATCTGATGCATCCCAGCTGCTTCCGGGGCTTCTCTCTGAGGTTTACATGTTATTTAGATGAAAATCTATAAAGTCCGGCTGAGATGGTCTCAAAGATCACTTTTAGATTTACCTTCTATGACGTGCCAATATATTTAGGGATCTACCTTTGAGGGAATAAAAGAAATCCCCACATCTGGGTATCAATAAAACATCAACATACTAGAACATACTTTTGGTCCTCTATTTTTATTTCAAAAACTACCCTGCATAACTCAAAAGGATGATCAGACTTTCACCTGGTATTTGTTTTCATTTTTCTTTTAATTTCATGAATATCTAACTATACCTGATGTACACATGGAATGACTAGGTTTTACAGGGGTGGGGGGGGGGAAAGAAAAATACTCTTAAATATAGGGCAATGATTATACTTGATACATACTTCCAGAAAGCAACCAAGGTTTCCATGTAAAATGAGCCCTCTCCCATAAAGACTACAGTTTATAATGTGGACCCCCATGGTCTACGCCATCATTAGGCGGACATTGTTTCCCATAAATTAGCTTTTTGTTTGGATTTCCTGCTGTGTTTGTATGCATGCTGACAGAATGTGTTAGGCAATATTTTGGCATTTGAATCCATTACTATTTGTTATTAACTTTTAAGGCTAATATTAGTTCAGCAGCCTATGCCTTGCTGACCCAAATTCGGTTCTTTTGAAATCAGTACTTCTCACGTGAGTTCACATCCCTATGTTTTCCAATTGTCATCATGACAAAAAAGATTCTTCTCACCATCAGCTACATGATGGTTTTGTCTGCAAGAGAACCAATGTTTGATGTGGCAAGTTCCCCTGAGAATTTAAGATACCATTATAAAACCACTGGCTTTCTGAATGAGCGGATGTAGGGAGGGGGGAGGAAGAAAGGAAAGGTAAAGGAACAGCTGTCAATATCTTATATTTCTTCTGTATTTTTCTTTTCCCTCCTTTTGTTTGGCTGCGGGTCATAAATGTATGGCCATCAACGTGTCTTGATGAGACATAAATAAGTTTAACTCAAATGTTTGTCTCTGCCACATTTGATTTATATTATTTTATATATGATGAGATTTTAAAATTCTACTACTAAAAGTAATTTTCTTTTCTTTTCTCACTCCGTAGATGTAGTATAAACTTCCTATAGACACCACCTAGGAAGTGGTCTTTCCCACCTCCCAGTGCCAGCCAAGGTAGAGGCGAAGGAAAATCAAGCTGCTGTGTGGGTCACAGAATGAAGTTAGGATTTCTAAGGCAGACTTACTTTCCCACTGTTTCTAGGTTTTTCTAGGTTGGGGGGGGGGGGTGTTATCTGATTGAAAGAAGCCTCCCTTCTCCTGCTTGACAGAAAGAATGCCTTCTTAATGCAATCAACCTGCCCAAAGGGGACATGCCATTTACCAGACCAGAGGAGCTTGGAGGAACAATTGTCAATGTTAAACAATATGGCTATTTCAAGAGCACTCAAAATACAGAATGGAATCATTTATGTGATTTGTGTGCTATTCCCTGGCTGCCAAGACGCTGCATTTGCCTCTATCAGCGAAGGTGGCAGAGGATTCATTAGCGACAGTTATTAGCAGCTGGCCATGAAGCCCCATGGCTCCCGCTCATTACTCAGAGTCTTGTAGCACTACTGGCTCCTTCTTCATCGGGATTGCCTTCTTCCCAGCAGTGTTCAGAACTACACATCAAATGTTTATGGATGCTAATGACTTAACTAAGCGTGCGCTTCTCCCTTGGCTTCATCTGAATTTTTATAAAGGTGGTAGAAAGGTGAAGGTGTAGCTCAGTGGTGGAGCTAGGTCCCCAGTACACATACATAAACACACAAAAATAAAAGTCATAGAACTGTAGGATGTAGGATGTAGGATAGAAGCAGGAGTGGGGGTTTGGGATAGAGGGTTCCTGGCGGGGGACTGGGAAAGGGGATAACATTTGAAATGTAAATAAAGAAAATATCCAATAAAAAAAGAAAAAAGAAAGAAAAAAAATCATAGAACATAGGAACCTCCCCAAATAAATCACTGAAATGTTAAGATGCTTAACCATTATTAAAAGATCAAGCCAGTAAACTATGAAGATTCTTAGAGGAATGTTGGTATATTAAATTATGACAAACTCTACCAAAGCAGCCCCTTTGTAACAGTGCCATTCCAGTATAAGGTGATCTCTTCCTGGAGAATGATTTGTGAGCACGCATGTGCATGCAGGTACTTTCCAAATAGAAACTGGAAATGACTTCAGTGACCATTCTGGGGTCTAGGCACAGGCAACTCATTGTGATTCCTCATTCACAAAACAAAAGCTTTGAGCTTTTCCCCATCAGGTTCCACTGTCTGGGAGGAGTCTACTGTGAAAGCAGCTCCTAGCACGTGTGACAGACATTCACCTCTCCCCCCTTGACTGTCACCTCAGCCCTTACTAAGGAGTGACAGAATGTCTTGGGAAGCCAGTGACCCCAGGCTCCTCTGGGATCACTCACCCAGGGAGTGAACACTTATGCCTAATTATTAACATACTTTTAACTATTATCAATGGTTACTTGTAAACCATCTGTGGATGGGTTTCAAAACAAAGCACAGGGGGAGCTGCAGTGTCTGGCTTCAGGAGATTTGTTTCCAGTGGCAGCTTGCTTCTGTATTTGGTGGTCTCACTCTCCTCGTCTAAAAATAAGTGGCCCACTTTCCCACTTTAAGCATGCATCTCTTCTCTATGTGTGACTCCTTTCTGAGACGAGAGAGAACTTCTCTGAAGATGCTAAAAGCATCTAAAAATACCTCTGCTCTGGAAATAGAAAATAAAGATGTAAGTTATGATTATTTGAGATGGCTGAAATAATGCGGCCCGGTTCTATTTACAAACGCAAGGCACCTCACAGAGGCTCAGTCCCTCTGAGCATTGAGTTTGTTACAACTAGAACTGTAGTTAATGACAAGATTTAAGGATCAGGAGCAGTGGTCCCCAAGCTTCAGTTCCACATGTGGTGGTGACTGCCCCCCCCGCCCCCCGGCATAAAATTATTTTCTTTGCTACTTAATAACTGTAATTTGGCTACTATTATGAATTGTAATGAAAATATCTGATATGCAGATCATATTAGTGTGCACTGTAATCAGACCACAAGGGGGTCGCAACCCACAGATTGAGAACCATTGATCCAGAATGAAGGGCCTGAAAGCAAAGACCTGCAACTTATCTATTTCCTGGTGCAGTGATTCCCAGACATTAAAAAAAGAGTACCTGTCTCCTCTATGATAAGATTAGAAGCTTTTTACAGTACCATTTTAACAGTGGCTATTTCACATTTATATATCTCATTTTTTTCGTTGAAATGACCTGCAAAAGTTTGACTGCACTGACTTGAAGAACAAATTTGATAGCATGATGCTGACAACTCTTAATGTAAACAGAAAGCAACAGTAAGGATGAAGGGGATGAATGAGAGGGCAACATCAGTAAAGCCAAGCAGAAATGCATGTCCACAAAATTAACTTCGACGAAAGAAGTGTCCGACCGCTAGAGAACCTCCAACATCCCCCAGGACCTTCCTCTCAAGATAGCACAGAACAAAAATTCAAACTGGAAGCGACCCCTTTGTCATTCAGGGTTCATTATCCTGCTCATGGACAGCCTTCAAATTCTTAGATCTGAGCAGGAGGAAGCTTACAGTGTAGATTCAAATGAGATGATCCAGATACGGTCCCTCTACGAAATTCCCACTGGTTCTAAGATGAGCAAGGATCTCATTGTCTGCATCTAACACTTCCGTTTTTGAAAAACTGAGGACATTAATTTTTGGTTCGCTGGGTTGTTATGAGCAATACTGATGAAGCCAAGGCTGGTGGCTCACGCTGTAATCTCGGCAGTCAGGTCGTTAAAGGAGGAACACCGCTGTGGGTCTAAAAGCACTCTGGACTACATGGTGGGTTCCCCGCTAGCTAGGTAGGACCATCGCGAAGGGAGAGCAATGCTAGTAGCTAGAGCTAAGCAAATGCTTGCACCTTCATACAGCACATTGATTATTTTGTTCAATATTTCCCCAAAGCAATATTACATCATTATTACCAAAGTTACTGTTTACTACAATCTAGTTTTTATTCAGATTATATAAATCTTCCTCCCATTTACTAAGTTTGTCGGTATTCCCGAGGGACTTCAGGTTGATGGATATACCTTGCACAGAATAACGCAGCCAGCAAATGCAATGCTGAGATTTGAAAAATTTACCATGTGAAATGCACGTTGGATACATTTTCTTACATAAGACTGTGACATCATTGTACTAATGAGTATGTCTTACTCATATTTTTAAATTCCATGTCTAAAACAGATATTCAACACTGCTTATGTCTAGTAGAATTAATGTCTAAGGAAGATATCAACAATATCTAGTTATACTTAGTGGAATCAAACTGACTGAAGCATCGGTACTGAGGAGAGAATATGAAAAGTGAACAAAAGTAAAAAAATTCCTCGTACAACCAAGAGCTTCCTATTTCAGAAGCTGTGTGTAGGCATCATCGTGGGTAGATAGTATGGGAATGCTCTCTCCATGGTGGGAAGTGGAGGATGGGATAGAAAGCCTTCTCTCCTGGGAATCAGGAAGGCTAAAAATGTCTGAGGGAGAAGGTGTGTTAGAGCAAAAAAGAGAGAGAGGATGGGATGAACCCGAGGCTGAAGCAGTAAGGTGAATACCTCCTGTGACTGCCAGTTAGTCTAAGTCAGACGGGGTACAGGCCAAGAAAGCCACGGTGTAGGAACACTGGTCTCTTCTTTGCAGACATGGATGCATTACAGTGTGAGAGGTAACTGGGAAAGGAAGTGCCAGAGCGCGGTACATTTAAATCACTAAATTGTTTCTTAGTATTGCGTAAAAGGAGGTCTAGCAAGAAAATACAGTTGTTCTTTGATTTATCGGATGATGTATGCTGAAAATGTAGGGTGGGGCCTGGGTGTGTGGGGAGTGCTCTAAATCCCAGTATTTGAGAGTTAGAGGAGTAAAAGGTCAGAGTGAACTGTAGACTGAGGTCCTGCTTGAGAACAACAGAGCAGGATGCCCAACGGGAGGAACTCAAAGTGAAGCTCCTCCCAGTTTTAGTATTGTCCCAGTAGCAGAAATTTGATATGCTGACTCCTCTGTGATCAAATAGAGAAAACACCGCCTTTGTTATGTGTAGCCTCTGAAATATATCAATTTCTACCCCCAAACCACACACACCACACAAACACAAACATCACACAATACATGTACAACACACACTCATACACACCTACATACTACACCATACATGTACATCACACAACACACGAATATACACACACATACCTACATACCACACCATACATGCATATCACACAACACACACATCATGCATGCACATCACACAACACACATACACACACACACACACACACACACAGAATTTCTTCACAACCAATGTTTTAAAAAGACTCAGAACGGCTTTTTTTTTCACAGTTTTAAAAACTATTCTCTGAACATGCTTCATATGCTGTATAAATAAAAAATTTAAAGTATGTATGTTATAGAAAGAAACAAAAAAAGACTATAATTTGTTGTGGCAAATTTAGCTCGGCTCCCCAAAATTTCTAAAGTAACGTCTTTTTCCACTTATAGATGTTAACTGTGACAAAAGTTCTACTTAAATCAACAAAGAATAAAAATGCATCTCATAACTTTCCTCTAAGTTGCATGTAGATTTTTCTGTCTTTGACAACTGACTTTCTGAGTTACATTTAGGTTATGTAACTGTCAGGTCTGTCCCTAAGTCAAAATGCAGGTCTTAGCAGAAATCTTTCTCTAATGCTCAGACTCAATAAGCTATGATGGCTATGTGCTCTGCTAGTCTCCCATAATCCCTCCTTGCCTTCCCTCTCCTCCCCTTCTCCCTTTCTCCTTTCCTCACATCTTCCTACTTTCTTCCCCTGCCACTCCCCATCTCTGTTTCCCACCCCCTCCTCTCCTGCCTGGTGAGGGGAGGTAAGGGCGCAGCACATGCCAGAGTTCTACCATTGAGTCACCACCCCCTGCCCCCCACCCCCGGGCTGTCTTCTCCTCTTATATTTCAATAGCAATGGTGACTGTAATGAACTGTTAGGTGTCTCCTTCCTCCAAAATAATACAACTTGTAAGAGGGCATCGAGTTGGGACTAGGTAAGATTGTCTAAATCTTATCACTGCTGAATCTGTGACAATATGTCTTCCACAGCAGAAACTCAATCAACAAACCTGCTGAATGTATGAATGGTCCCTAGCCGTGCAGATGAACGTGTGCCCCCTATGCAGACGGCTACACCACTAAAGGCACCGGAAGTAGAAGCTTTAGAAGCCTATCGTCGACAGAGAAGGACAGGGTGAGCAAGCCTGTAGACATTCACAGCTGATACGGGAACTATAAGCATGTAGCAGAAGAATGTTTTGGCGTTATTTCATCTGCTCGATTTTAAGGTGGAACCATCGACTTCGGAGTCTGTGGATTGTGAACACGTCATAGTAAAGTTATTGAGAAGTCTTAGCAGCCTACACAGCCAGTTGTTTACCCTTCTGAATGCTGGCAGTCCTCTCTCTGCTCTGTGGGTATTGCTCCCCGAACACTCTGCTCTCAGTATCACTCCTGTGGAAGCCAATGCAAGAACACCCACAGAATATCTACGCATTATGGCACTGGTATGGGCAACTGCTTAATTGTGCGTCTTAGCTGTCATGGTTTGCAGATATGGCTGCCCTACACAAAATGTGGACACAGAGATACACACACACAGACACACACAGACACACAGACACACCCCCCCACCCCAATAACCTAAGACAGAGACATCACAGACAAGCTGTTTATCACCACCACAAGCTGAAGATGAATTGAATTAAGTTATTTCTAATTGTAGGTGATTTAGACTATTTTCCAAGTCAAGAGATCCCTATATTCAAATTAAAAAAAAACCAGTTTGTTTAAATATAGTATTTTTGATATTATTTATTTTAGCTGGCTTTATACCAAGCTAAGAGTGACGTAAACTATTCTCAGGGGAAAGGAGGTGCATAAGAGTTTGTACCTTCCTGTTCTGGGAAGTGCTTCCATTTTGTGGAAATAATGAAAAACATGATGAACTCAAAACCAAATATGCTAATAAAACAACAGCAAAAATCTACAGTGTCACAAGTCAGGTGCAAATAAATGTCTTAGGCCTTTCTCAGTTCAAGCAGGAATCACCACTTTGGCATTACCTTGCTGGGAGTAGACTGTCCTGGGTTTTAAGTGACCTCCAGGTTTTTTTGTTTTTTTTTTTTTTTTTGTTGTTGTTGTTGTTTTGTTTTTTGTTTTTAATGTCTTTGTGTTAGACATGGAAAATGTTTTGTGAAAATTCACCAAGAAGATTTCCTACTGAAAACCAGAATAAAACCTCAAATGACAGCGGCAAACTTCAGAGAGTGTCAAAGGAATGCAGAAACGCTAAGCACTGTTGTTATTAAGGAAAAATAAACAAATAAATAACACCCCTTCCCCAACTTTGTAGAGCTTAGTTTTTGCTAGCTCTTTCTTCTTTTTGCGCTCAAAAATGCAGAGTACTAGCCGGGCAGTGGTGGCGCACGCCTTTAATCCCAGCACTTGGGAGGCAGAGGCAGGGGGATCTCTGAGTTCAAGGCCAGCCTGGTCTACAGAGTGAGTTCCAGGACAGCCAGGGCTACACAGAGAAACCCTGTCTTGAAAAACCAACCAACCAACCAACCAACAAAAATGCAGAGTACTCTTGAAGTTCATTTAATTAAAAGATGATTTTTCTCCTTTCCCTCAGGTATGCTGTTTCACTCTGTGACTCCATCCACCTCTGAATCAGGCTTAAATGTGCCTTAATTTCATGGCTATAAAATATAAAATATTGATTCCCAAAATTTACCTTTACAATATCCCTCCTCTAAAACTCAGGCAACACAGCTTTCCTATGACGCGATGAAATCACAATAGTATATAGAACACTCCCTTTTCCAGCTCGGGTAAAATACATACTTTTTTAAAAAATGTAATGCATCCAAGGGTTAAGGGAAGACGCTGTGGTGAAAACTGGGTTGTAATTCACAGCACGGCCATGCTCTACAACCCACTAAAACAGTGCTTTTATTACAAGGACATGTCTAAAAAGAAAAAAGAGTGTCACCACACTCTTTATTTTACCACATATATTTAACTGGTTGATTTTCCACGATGCATAAGGGTCGGCACGTGTTTCCTTCCGGCCCTGAGCTGCATATATATAGCTAGTGCTGTAATCAATTTCAAGGTACACAGAGAGGTAAAGATGTTCAAAAAATGCAAATATGCTCAAAAGTAGCACAGATAACGGCTAAGGAATCCTAGCTGCATTGAACCCTGGCTCTGTGGGATGCTTTTTACTAGGTTCAGGGAATGCTCCTGTTGTTAAACAGTCGTTTTAGCAGACACACGACAACATCTATTTTCGGACTCACTTCACTTGGGAGCAGCTGTTCAATGGAAATAAATAACAACATATATATTTTTAAAATGAAAAGGAGAATTGGAAATTCGTGTGGTTCTTTGGTTAACAGCACGTGTCAGGAAGGCAATCAAAAGAAAAATAGTGCAGAATTATCCGTAGTCTTCGGGAAGTAAATTCATAAGCCTCAAAAAATTCAGCTATTTTTTTCTGGCTACAGGGGAAAACAAACAAACAAACAAACAAACCTCACCAAGTTGTTACGAAGAAACACAAAGCAAGTGTTAAAGGACACAGGATTCCTTTTTAGGGAGTGATAGAAGTGTTCTGAAATTGGCTGGAATAGCAGTTACCAAGCTTGGTGAATGTTACCACCACTGAATTACATATAGATGGGGAGAACAAATATCTGCTGTCAACTGAATTATTGGTTAGGGAAAAACCTAGTCAAAAAGACAAGAAGCTAAGAAACTATGCTAGCACAGTACATTTTAATAGGATTTCCGTTTCCCCAATGTTCCTTATATATGTGATGATTAACACTGTCCACTTAATAGTATCTACTATCACCTTGGAGACAAAGCCCTGAGCATCCACGGGACCATTATAGATTAGGTTAAGTGAGGTTGGAAGACCACCCTAAATCTGGTATCATGTTCCAGGGTCCCAAAGTACATGAGAAGAAAAAGCCAGCTCGGCGTGGACATTCCTGCCTCTCTGCTTCCTGTCTGTGAATGCTCGGTGAACAGCTAGCTGCCTGCAGCATCTGCGGCCGGCCATGATTTCTCCGTCATGGCAAGCTGCACCCCAGAACCGGGAGCCAAAATACATCTTTCCTCTCAAGTTCCTTTCATCCGGCACTCTGTCCCAGCACTGAAAAAAAAAACTAACACACTCTGGAAACAAAAGACCTTCAAGGCTCCTGACGAGGGGAAGACTCCAGACTCTGCCTAGTGGTTCATGAAACCCAAAGCCAAATGTTGATAACGTGGCTTTCTCACTCCGCTTGTGTGATCCGCTTGTTGCAGCTGTAGGTGGCGTCAAGACCAACCTTGACTGTGATTTTACGACGCTACGAATGTTCACATATCCCGGTGCAATGTCTGGATCTTTAGGTTACCCTCCACCAAAGGAAGACAGGCCTCTGTAAAAGAGAGTGTGAGAACCAAGACTCCACTGTATCCCTGTGAATGAATGCAAACTGCGGTGATTGTGAGTAACAGGGCATCTCTGCACCCATTCCTCTGACCACTGCTCATCTTTAAACTTACTTTTTTGGAGTGAAAAAAAAAAAAAGGAAAATGAATATATTAGGGGATATCAAAGTAGGTCAGGCATTTTTTTTTTTTTTTATAGTAGTTACACAGTACCGTCCTCAGACTTAACATTGAGTTTAGTAATCTGAGGGATTTCCATCCCCTGGGGGCCTATCACCTTAAAGGTCTGAGAGTATTTTAATTGGGAGCTCAAAAGAAGAAAGAAAATCATCAGGTGACTACTGAGAAGACGTTCCCAATCCCTTAGTTGGGATATGCACAATGTCAACACATGGACTGTATTGTACGCCAGCTGAGGGCCTCTGATTCACACCTCCTCTTCAGCCGGCCTCATGATCTCCCCACCAGCGCCTTGTTTTCTACCAGTGTCCTAGCCCTGAAGTCTCCAGACGGTGGCCACTGGCCACCTGTGGCTGATCAAGTTTAAATTAATTAAGAGGAAAAAGAAAACTTCACTTCATTAAATTAACGAGCCACACTTGAAGCGCTCAACATCCAGATGTGACTGGCGGTTAATGAATTGGACAGGGTGCCAACAGGGCATTTCTATCATCAAATGGAGCATTTGACAGCCCTATGGAGACCCTTGGTGCCCAAATATGTTCCATGGACTCTGGTAGCAGCATCTTGGGGCCTGCTGGAAATTCACAGTCTTGGTTCTCAATGCCCATATGCTGACACATGTGTACACACACACACACACACACACACACACACACACACGTAACATGTGATCATGTATGTACACATACATACTTTTCCCACTGGCTAATAAAAAAAAAGAGCTGGCTACATAAAGCTTTTGGCTCAGTATTTTAGTTAAAACTAGGTATTTTCCTGGTTTGCGTTTTGGCTATTTTCTCCATCAAGTGCTGGGAAAGCATGTAATACTAAAGAACGATTTTTATACACAGCCTGAGGCCTTGGTTCTGAGTTTCTAGAATGAAGAGCCAACTTGCACACTTATATCTACCAGAGGATACAGGAAAATACCGATTTAAAATGGTTACAGAGGAACTGGGCCATAGCTCACCACTAGAGCACTCACAGGTCTCTGGTAGAGCACTTGCCTAGCATGCATGAGGCCCTGGATCTATATGAAGTACCAAGCAGAATTAATGAAGTTCCTGAATAAATATAAGAGTATTTTTAAAATGTCACTTAGATCTTACATGTACGGTGTGGAAGCTACAAGTTGTAAGGAACACTGATATATCTGTTTAACAGTTTTGTCTGGTGTTTGATCAAATTAATAATATAAAATATTTAAAACAGAAGGCAAAATATTCATATCTTTAATGAATTATTACTTCAGGGTTAAAAACAAAACAAAACAGAAAAGCCAAGTGTGGTGGATCAATCCTGTTCAGGAGGGAGAAACATGGGATTGCTGTGAGTTTGAGGCTAGCTTTTTCTACAGACTCAGAATGATTCCAGTTAGGACTCTATAGCAAGACTGTCCCTAACCACCCTTCAAACAACATGCACACACACACACACACACACACACACACACACACACATACACACATACACACACACACACATAACACACAACCACACATACACACAACCACACACACACACACTAGAGGGTCACTGAGGTGACTCAGTGGGTGAAGGTGCTTGCTGCCAACTCTTGACAATTTCAGTTTTGATCCCTGAAATGTACATAGTCATAACTTACCTCCATCCTCATGCTGTGGTATGTGGGTGCCACACCCCCACAAAATGAAAAAATACATACACGTAAAAAACTACAGAGGAAAACATCCAGAGGGAAAATGGAGGAAAATAGGCTGATTCTGAAAAAAGAAAGTGACCAATAATACTAAAAGATATAAATAGTAATACATCGGAACAAAAAATGTTTAAGTTAAGAGACTGGCAATGGTTAATATAAAACGCAAAGACATAGAGCATAGGTGCTTCTGTAAATGGACAGTGGCATTAATATAGTTTACAAAGTTCAAAGGGCACCTCTCTTCCTATAGCAACTTTTTGTCAAAGAGTTTCTTGTCAGGCAGTGGCATGCCTCTAATCCCAGCACTTGGGAGGCAGAGGCAGGCAGATTTCTGAGTTCGAGGACAGCCAGGGCTACACAGAGAAACCCTGTCTTGAACCAAAAAAAAAAAAAGAATTTCTGCTGGGGGAGAAGTTTGATCAAATGTGCAGACCACTGTTACAAGCATGGAACAGACAGTATGTTTTGGGCACTGGTTAATTAAAAATAAAATAAAATTGCATTGACAGTATCTGGTGAATGAACAAGGAAAGACTGGTCAAAATAAACGCAGGGAAGGAAGCTCAAGCTGCACCCGCACAGAAAAACAGCTGCAAGGGACACTTTGAGGAACCTAGGTCTCTCCTTCCACCCTGTGTTGTATGCATCAAACAGACTGTCGAGCTCAGTAGTGAGCACCTTCACCCGTCTAGCTGCCGAGAGTGGTGTCCTATGGTTGCAATTAATTTTCACCTTCCATACAAGCCTTTTTGTGGTCTTTGAATTTTTCATAGAAACAAGTAAAAACAAACACCAGAGTCTGTATCTCCTCTCCACACTCCCTCTTCCCTCATCTTTAGAAGTTATCTACCTCGGCCCTCCTGGGACTTCACCTCAGGAAAGAGGCAGGGTACAGACAGACTCATCCTCTAAACTTTTCATGGTCATACTGGAGGGTACAGAAAAAAACGTTCTTAAATATTTTGTAATCATTTCTTCAGCTTTATTTTAAAATACCTCATTTCTTAAGCTTTTGCTTCCTATGAATAATCAACCTGAGAGATGGAAAACCGAGGTCTAAGGATGGCGTCATGTATATGAATGGGCTGAAGCGGATCAGAGGATGAGACTGTCTCGCTAGTGAAGCCTGTGTGCTATGAGTCTGATCTGGCCCACAGGTGGACATTACCCCCCGCCCACTCCACTCATCCTCTCTTCACAGGCACACTAACTAGCCAAGGACAACTTTCCCTGAGAGAAGCATCTATTCTCTTTTCAAGGGTGAGGGCAACATCTTTAATCAAAACAAGATTTATCACACAAACTGACAAAGGAACAAAATGCTTTAACTGACCTAAACAATAGTCTTGTTTTGCGTGATAGTCATTTGGACACAGGAGAGTGGATGAGAATTCTAAGCAGACTTTCTCACTATTGAAGTAATTTCTTTGCTAGAAAACATTGGA
Source organism: Montemys delectorum (assembly GCA_019843815.1). Classification (NCBI taxonomy): domain Eukaryota; kingdom Metazoa; phylum Chordata; class Mammalia; order Rodentia; family Muridae; genus Montemys; species Montemys delectorum. Next base: position 51,336 of record JADRCD010224831.1, on the reverse strand, counting down.
ATTTATTGCCTTATTTCCCATTACTTTAAGGCAGCCCAAAAACACGTGCTTTAAACAGGTACACTGAAAGGAACACACGTGTGCTTCAGTTTCCATGTGAAGAAGAAGCAAAGGGGCATGTGTGTATTAACAGTACCAGAAGATACAAAGTTGAATGGGGGAATGAATAATAAATGCCAATTCAAAAAAAGGGGGGGCTTTTTTTTTTTTTTGCTTTTAGTTTTTATTTGGAAGTCTATAATTAGATTTACTGATGGGTCTTTTCAAAAGAATGCAAGCGGTCATGTAATATCACACAGAATGCTAGCTTTGCCTGGCAGTCACACCGCCAAAATGAAATGAAATCAAGTCAAGCTGACCTTCAAACCACCGCAAGGCTAGACATCCACCAATCACAACAGATACGGACTAGCCATCCCAACTCGGAAGTCCAGCCCTGCAACAGTATCCATGTGGCAATCCCCTACAAACACATATGGGTAATTGATCACGTTCCACTTAAGACTCGCACATTTCAAATTCATTTAAGATTCTTCTGCGGCACACGTCTGACAGCTACAAATAATTTATATAGCTAACTAGAGAGGATTCTCTTAATGGCCGGTGTATTTTCTAACTGACGACTAGAAATGAACTCTGAGAATTGAAGCTACTCGTCCACCTGAGAGCATCAGCAGTGTAGTGTGGTCTCGCTGGGGTGCTACATTGTGATGATGTGTTATCTGCTCTGCGAGGACAAGGAAGTAAACTTGGATTAAAAAAAATGATGGATGGGTGGATTTCATCTTGCCTATGTCTGAGTGATGGGTGGTGACTGCTAGAAGTGTTGGCTGAGCACTCTGATGAGGATAATGAGGATATCTCCATGTTCAGACTGAAACCGAGCTTTGAATCATTAGTGATGTCATCCATGGTCTAAGAATTCGAAATAACAGGTCCATAAACACACCACACGGCTGCCATCCCTGACTCAATTATCTCCCAAGTTCTTTCATGCTCTACAGTTCTGCATTTCCATTAACCACAGAGACTCAAAATGGTTACTTCACATTCCCAAGTACATAATTTATATCTGAGGTGTATTGCCGGGACTGGTGGAGGCCCGCTGTAAGAGCATATAGCATTCTATACAGGGCTCTGGGATACTCGTCTTTCATGATAGAATTTCATGGGGCATCACAAATTGCTTTGTACACTTGGAGATGCATCGCTGGCTGTTGCTCTTGGTGCATAAGCCACACAGCCTGTGATTTATCTTAGTGGATCCCATTAGCATTTCAATGTGGAGGGCTTTTCCTTATTCCCCTAGAAGCAGATCAAAATACCATGGAGTCTTTCTGACATTTAAGAAAGAAATTACATGACATTGCCAGCAGTATAGATGCTGAAACCCATTAGGAAAAAGTTAAACATAAAGAAATATAGGAGGAGCTCTCTGCATCCTGGTTATGACTCGGTGGAAAACATGAGCAATACATGAGAAGAAGTGAGGCCCACCCATATGTGAATGGCTACATAATCACGCATTACTTTATCAGGCTCAGTTCTCTGGAGTGTTCCTGAATAGATGATAATGGTCCTTAGTGTTGGACTTTACGTGTAGACAGCTGAGTTCACTCAAAGTCATCTAATAGCACAGATAGCAGGGAATACCTTGAATCCTGCAAGTCCATGAATGATACTATGTGTAGGAAATGTTCTAGACATCAGTGGATCATAGGGGATGGCATCAATAACAAAGAGTCACATTCATGTCCACGAATAGACACAACACCTTATAGAAATGAATTGTCTACCAAGCCAGTTTCCCTACTTATTGTATCTACTGGAACATAAGAAGTTCATGATCTCTAATATGTTTGAACACCACCTTTTCAAAATAATGCTCTATAATAACTTCAAGACCAGGCAAAACTAACAGAATAGTATAATGCAATGGTTTACAGGCAAAATGACTTCAAAGCTTATTCTTACCTATAAAATAGGAGAGGAGAATGGCCAGGAGCACCGAGACCCCTACAGCACACAGTGCAGTGCATCTCCAGCTGCAGTACTTTGAAGACTTCTTGAATTTAAAAGCACTTCTTGATAGGGTGTTTCTAGGAAGTGGCCGGGTAGGCGGAGAATAAACAGAGCCAGATGCCATTGTGTATCCCGGGGTTGCCGTACTGAACAGTGGCGTCGTCCCTGTCCCTGTTTTGAATAGGAAATGCCTGTGGAGAGGGAGAATATCATCATAAGACACAGGCATATTAAGATAGGAATATGTGAAAATAGACACACAGGGACTAGCTGTCCTTGGCGCGCCTCTCTCTCTCTCTCTCTCTCTCTCTCTCTCTCTCTCTCTCTCTCTCTCTCTCTCTC
>JADRCD010224831.1:25653-48962 GCA_019843815.1 Montemys delectorum | reverse complement strand
CTCTCTCTCTCTCTCTCTCTCTCTCTCTCTCTCTCTCTCTCTCTCTCCCTCCATCTTTCCCACCCTTCTCTCTCATTTGCCTCATATATTTTGTTTTCAGATAATATCTCATGTAACCCAGGCTGGTTTTGAACTCACTATAAAACTGAACATGATACTGGATTTCTGATCTTCCAGCTCTACCTCTTGAGTGCTGGGTTTCTTTGTGTGCTGGCACACTCCACCTCTGGTATATGAGGTACAGGACATCAAACCCATTAGGCAAGTGCTCTACTCGCTGAACTACATCCCAAGCCTTACTTCATACAATACTTATTTTTAATATCTGTCTGACTATCCATTCATCCGTCCGTCTGTCCATCCATCCATCATCTACCTATCTACTGTGTGTGTGTGTGTGTGTGTGTGTGTGTGTGTGTGTGTGTGTAGCTGCAGGCATTCATGTGCCAGTCAGTTCTTTGTCTTTCTCTTTGTGGGTCCCAAGGATGTAATGCAGGTTATGAAACTTGACAGCAGGCATCGTTATCTGATGATCCATCTCAGTGACCCTCACATGCTTCTAAAAGTTAAAGTTAAGGCAATGTTTCAATTTAAGAACTATATCATAAAAGTGACCTAAGAATAATTTTGATGGCGTAGAGTAGGTTGTACGAGCCCAAATAATCCCTATGGTTTCAAGTAGACCTCTTGAGAGACGAGGAAGTTAACTGAGTCACATTGTCTTCTGAATACAAGCATGCCGGAACATCCTTGGAACCCACACAGTGAAAGGTGAGAACCAGCTTGCACAATGATGAACGGCATTATTAGTAGTTCATCATAATTCATATTATAAAATTGGTCATCGTTCATGGCTGTGCTTGTATGCACATTACACAAGAACATGTGCTCATGTGCACACATATACCATGCTCTGCTGGTGTTCTGACTCCTCATTGACTTTCTAGATATTCCTAGAAGTCTTCTCCTTCTAGCCTATTCCTTCACTGCTGTGGACTCTTAAGCCTGGCAGGGCAGCTGGTCAGGTCCTTGTCAATCGTTTTATTTTCAGCGTGTGTAATCAGCAAGGTAAATCTTGTGGAGACTGGGGGAGGGAGAGACTCACAGAACGTGTTTTAAAACCAAACCAAAATCAACCAAGAGGTCAGTGAGGCAGGTTATAGATGACACAAGTTCGCTGAAGGCAGTTACAGACACTGGGGCAAAGTGCCTAAAAACTGCAACTTAAAAATGTTTTAAGTAGCAATGTTAGAAACACATAATAAGAATACCAAGTAAGAAAATCTTTGGGACATGTAACTAAGATTCCTTTTTTTTTTTTTTTTAATTTTTATAAATCATTCCATTCGTTTATATCTCAAATGATATCCCACTTCCCAGTTACCCCTCCACAACTCCCCCCCCCCATCTCATCTGCCCTCTCCCCTCCCTTTGCTTCTATGAGGGTGCTCCATTCACTCACCCACTCTCACCTTACTGCACCAGCATCCCCCTATGCTGGGGCATCAAACCTCCAAAGGATCAAGGGCCTCCCCTCCCACTGATGTCACATAAGGCCATCTTTGCTACATATGTATCTGGAGCCATGGATGCCTAGTCTTTTATTTTTCCTATTATATTAATCTTTAAGAATTTATTTTTTATTATTATTCAACATTTTCTTTATTACATTTCAAATTTTATCCTCTTTCCTCATTTCCCCTCCAACCGCTCCCCCCACATCTCATTCCCACCTCTCCCTGCTCACTAACCCACCCACTCCCGCTTCCCTGTCCTGGCATTCCCCTACACTGAGGCATCGAGTATTCACAAGACCAAGGACCTCTCCTCTCATTGATGTCCCACAAAGCCATCCTCTGCTATGTATGTGGCTGGAGCCATGTGTCCCTCCATGTGTACTCTTTGGTTGGTGGTTTAGTCCCTGGGAGCTTTGGTGTACTGATTAGTTCATATTGATGTTCCTCTTATGGGGCTGCAAACCCCTTCAGTCCTTGGGTCCTTTCTTTAGCTCCTCCATTGGGGACCCTGTGCTCAGTCCAATGGATGGCTCAGTCCAATGGATAGAAATGTTCAACATCTTTAGTCATCAGGGAAATGCAAATCAAAACAACCCTGAGATTCTACCTCACACCAATCAGAATTGCTAAGATTAAAAACTCAGGTGACAGCAGATACTGGTGAGGATGTGAAGAAAGAGGAACACTCCTCCATTTGTGGTGGGATTGCAAGCTGGTACAATGACTCTGGAAATAAGTTTGGCAGTTCTTCAGAAAATTGGACATAGTACTACCAGAGGACCCAGCTATACCACTCCTGGACATATACCCAGAAGATGCTCCAACATGTAATAAGGATACATGCTCCACTATGTTCATAGAAGCCTTATTTATAATAGTCAGAAACTGGAAAGAACCCAGATGTCTTTCAACAGAAGAATGGATACAGAAATTGTGGTACATTTACACAATCTTTGAGAATTTCATGTATGTATATAATACATTTTGATCACATCAGTCCTGCACCCTCCCCTCTGTCTTATTCCATACCCACTTCCTACCACATGCCCCTCTCAGCCTCATGTTCTCTTAGAATCTTGTTAATAATAAAAAGGCATTCAAATTTAAAAACACTTTGTGTTTCATGGCTTTCATTTAGCATGATAATACTGTTCAGATCCAAGTCCTAGCATGAACTATTATTACATCTTATTCTAAGGTGTCCAGTGCAGCCAGCAGGCTATAATTTTTTATATTCAAGAGGTTAAAAGTGTCCTTTCATTCTCTCCCATAATATGGTATAGCCTTTATGCGAGATGCGTTTATGGGGTCATAGCTAAGCATTTTCCATTTTAACACTCATACACTTATTGTGTATTTTAAAAAAGGCTAAATGTATCAAACAGGTTAAGGACTTCATAGCACAGACCCGGGAAGTTAGACTGCTAACGTTTAACATCTTTCCTACTGTCTAGGTACCTGTCTTTGGAAAAGTCCCTTAACCTCTCCCTGTATTTATCTATGTCATAGGAGCTACAAGATTTACAGACTGTAAAGGACTGTAAAATACTTCAAACATAGGAAGTACTACATGAGTGTTGGACAGAGGAGGGAACAAACTCAAGGTTTTGGGTATATTACTGCTTGGAAAAGAAAAGATAAAGAGGTATTTAAGGAGTTGGCAGTCTCTACAGTAGTACCAATGTGGCTGGTTTTAGTGAGTGGAATTCACCCAGACATGTAATTGCTAAACTCATCAGGGTTTCAATCCAGCAGTGGAGTCAGGATGTGATGGTATCTTTGGCAGGTGGTGGAGGCTGGGAGGTAAAGCCTCCTTGAAGGCTTCTGTCACTGGGGTAATGCCATAGAAAGGCTGTACTTTCTTCTAAATATTCATCCATTCTGTCTGTCTGTCTGTCTGTCTGTCTGTCTGTCTGTCTGTCTGTCTTTGTCTGTCATCTACCTATCTACCATCCATCCATCATCTATCATCTATCTCTCTCATCTATCTACCTATCTATCGATCTATCATCTGTCTGTCTTTCTGTCCATCATCCATCCATCCATCCATCCATCCATCCATCATCTCTCTCCCTCCCTCCTTCCTTCCTCCTCTTAAGTCTTGCCCTCTCATGTTTCTTCCTGCATCCCTCCTCCCCCTTTCTTAAGTACCAGGAGGTAGGTGCTTCACTCCCCTCCTTCCTCTCTAGCATCATATTTCCACTTTGCCACAAACCTAAGCACAATGGAGCAGGTTACGGCAGACCAAAATCACAGGCTCGAATGTCCTGTTCGCTCCTTAAGTCTTCTGTCACAGCAATGAAACAATGACTAATATGAAGTGGCCTGGATAATTTCTCAATGACAGATGGGATTTGAACCTGAGTCTGTATGACTCTAAAGACCATGACTTTAGCCCTTAATACCAGACACTAGAAATGTGAATATCTATAAGCATGATGATACAAGTTTACTAGATTCTGACTTCGGATTAGACGTCTCTGTCTCAATGAGCAAATCGGAGTTATCAGTATACACTGTGAATGGTGACTCTGGCCAGGACCTCTTTCAAATCCTAGGGTTGAATTGCCAGGAGATTGTTTTCTTTAGATAAAAAAAAAATGCAACTTTGATATATCATTAAGGACATAAATATAGGTTCCAGGGGTGCACTTCAGTGGGACAGCCTGTGTGTAAACAAGACACAAAGAACTGGGTTCAACCTTCAGCAACATTATTGATCGATATTAGTAGAACTGAAAATCTGTGTCCTCAGAAGAGTTTCTCGTTTATTAAATACATTCACTTTTGCTACTGTAAGAGAAAGCACTGGGAGGGAGGGTGGATACTTTTACTCCCATAAGTGAGACATTTTTTCCCCCTGTTTATCTAAAAGACTGCCTGTACCAGAGTTGATTCAGGCTAGAACACGGGCAACAGGCCGCATCATCAATGTCCACATGTAGACATACTGACAGAGTAGCACTCTGTCAGTAAGGAACCACTGCCTTACATTTTCAAATAATGGGTGTTCAGGATTTTCTGATATGTAAGGGCAGAATCACGATTATTATTTATATGACGAATGACAGGTCAAGTCTAACTTCAGAACAGGCGTGGTAAAGCATTCATGTGCAGCTTCTTAGACCCAGAAGGGAAGGCCTCTGTCTGTGGATTTGCTATAGCATAAAACATGTGGTCTCACATCTGGTAGAGCCGGGATAGTTCTAAGGTTGGGATGGAATGCTGTCTTTTGAAAGGCAACAACAATATCTTTACCAGTGCGACATATAAAAAAGGAATATGCCATCATCAATTAGACCATCAAGTCTCCTCCCCGCCCCCCAACACTTTAAAAAAATAAAACTTTCCTCAAGATTCAATATAGTACTTCCTTTATGTTTAGAACTCCAAAAATATTTCATGAATATTGAAATTCAGCTCCACGAAGCACGCATAATGACTTTCCGCAGGGGAAAACCATCTTGTCACCTAATTCTCCACAGGGCTCGTGTGTGCATGCCATCAGCCCCCCCGCCCCCATCCTGCAGGTCCTTGCCAGACCATACGCTCACAGGTAAAAAAATTCAGCAGAAATTACTATAAAAAAAAGCATATGTTTTGACCTGGCTTCCCCAAGAAAGTTTGTAGAATAAAGACTGAGGTTTTTTTTTCTTTACTCTTCAAACTATATTTGGGAATGGCAAAAAAGAAAGAAAGGAAGGAAGGAAGGAAGGAAGGAAGGAAGGAAGGAAGAAAGAAAGAAAGAAAGAAGGAAAGGAGAGAAAGAAAAGAGAAGAGAATAGCAATGAAATGAAAAGAAATAATAAAAGAATTAAGTCCTGTGAGAATGTCCCATTGTATTTAGTAATAAAGCATCAGTGGGCACTTTTTAACATAGAGCACACCAGAGCTGACTGATTTCCCTCTCATGTCTAATGATGCCCTGCATGAAGCCTGCCTACAATTCCTCAGCTGTTTGTAGCACTGTTTTCACTCTGGCGATGAACTAGAGAGGAACACTTGAAGACAGATTATCAGAGACTGAGATGAGGAAAATCAATTTCAAAGCCCCAAAGACAGCTGGTGCAGAAGGTCAACGAACACTCATAGTTGCTTCGTGGCTTTGGAATCATGAGGGGAGGGGCATTCTATTTAACAACAACAACGGCAAGGGGACAGGAACGACAGAGCTCTACTGCCTCATTAACTTGGAGCGCTGTGCAGCCAGTGACTACACACACGTCAAGGATTACTGGATATGAAGCACAATCAAAGCTCGCTCTTCTGTCTTTGAAAATGAAAAGATGTGTTTCTTTGTTGATTTGCCTTTGGACCAGCCTTTACATTTCCATTTCCACCCTGTGTTCTAGTTTGTATTTTTAATGGATTCTATGATGTACCCGTCTATGGGTCACTGTACTAATATACAGTTAGTGGGGGGCAAAGACTGGATTTCATTCTCTTTCTTGTTGTCCCCATTTCCTGTCTTCTTAGCCATGGCTTAGTAACTCTAGTCTTGGAGTCTCTGAGGATCTTAATAATTTGCAATTACTCTTCAGTCCTGCGTGCCCTCTTCTGCAACCCTGGGTATTCAAATGGTCAGAGAACCTACAATGTTTCCTTCCCAACATGATTTTTTTCTTTCTCTTTGTCCAAGTGGATAAGTTCATTCTCCCTTCCTGCCCCTATGTGTGTGTGTGTGTGTGTGTGTGTGTGTGTGTGTGTGTGTGTGTTATATGCCTGAAGTGATGTCCTGTTCCTCTGCTCTCCATCTACTCTGTGAGATAGTTTTACTCACTGAACCCTGTAAGACGGGGTGGCCAGTCCATACCTCCCCACTAGCCCCTGTGACATACCATAATCCTCTTTGCTCTGCCTCCCAGGGCTGGGATTATAAGTGGCCATTACCATATCTAGTTTTTTTTTCTTGCATTGGGGGGGGGAGGGGATTCAAACTCACACTTTTCCACGTGCAGCCATCATTTACCCTTACCCAAGGCCCACACACATGCTTGCTATTTTGCTTTTTTATCCTATGTTTGAGCAGGTCTGCACTGTTCCAAAGTAACTTCATTTTTAATTTCTGTCTTCCTAAGTAATACTCCACAACTTACCACCAAGAGATTAGTTTTTTAGTGGTAAGATATTTTAGGGTAAATTAAATGTGCCTTTCTAAACTATGTCACATAAAATACCAGTAAATTGATACTTAGTTCCAAAGTACAAAATTATGGAAGTTATAACATGCTTATGTGTCACTAAGAAAAATGGGTTAATACTTATCTTTTGTTCATAGGATTAATATAATCATACGATTCCTCTAATAGGAAGTAAATGGCTTAAGAAGTTAGAAATTTCAGGCATCCAAATGAAAAACACCTCTGGAAAATGTGTGGTAGCATCATTGTAAGTCATCTGAGACACTTCCTCAATGAGAGATTAGGGCAGGAAAAAAAAAGTTAAATACAAAGTATGCAATTATCGAATGAAATTTTAATGAGCTTAACTAAACATATGATTATCTTCATTAAAAAAGTTTGTTTTCTTCCATGTGTTATACAGTGGGGATGATCAGAATAAAGAGTCAGCAGTTGGAGTTCAGTTCCTGTCCCTAGAGCATAACTGAAAGTTTTATTAAGGACACAAAGGCACCTGGAAAAATATTTCTATTGTATTGTACACTATTGTATAGTGCACATTTACTGTACACACTATAGGGAGAATCACTATTGCACAGCCTCCACTGATGATCCCTTCCTCTTCTTAGGGTCCTTGTTGGACAAAGAGGGTGATTTACATCAAATTGTTTAACTAAAATGTCTCAGTGTCCTGCTCTTATTGATCAGTGTAGGAGAATCTATACAAAGCTCCCAGGGTATACATTGATTTCTATCTCTTCACATTGGCTGCTCTGATTTCAGCAACATGCCAACGAGGCTGGCTACATTTACCCAGATTCAAAATCTTTCCAATACCTAAAGTTTTCATTTAAGAGGGAAGAAAAACTCAAGCTATACGTCCCCTTTCCTTCCGGCAAAACATAATTCTCTGGATTTAAGAGGCTTATTAAAGGTCTCACAAGATTTCCTGAACATCAAACGCCTTTCCCAAAATGACATTTTCAGATCTAAAGCAAATGAATCCTATACTCGTGGATTAAATTTACCTGGAAATGTATGGAAGCTAAAATTAGCTACCAGGTTCAAAATAGTTTAACTCACTTGATGTCAAAACAATGGCTAGGCTGCCTGGCATTCATCTTAGGATACTCTTAGATTAAAATATAGAACATCCCATTGTTACTTAGCTGTTTTCATTTTACCTACTGTTACTCATTTAATTACTTGCGGTCTTCAAGTCTTTATTAAGGTTTACTGGAGAAGGGGTATCCGACTAAAATAGTCATCAGCCTGGATCTCAAATGAATTACACTGGGAGACCATGTTGAACTTTGACCTAAGCGTTCTGATCATTTAAAATCTCTTTCTCAGGCTTTAACGTTTTCATCATCAAGTTTCAAATGTTATACTACAAATCCAACAGTTAGCAGTCAGTATAGTTAAAGAAGTCCGTAGTTGATTGAAAGCTGGAAAAAACCAAACCAAACCAAACCAGTGCCTTATATAATAAAGAAATGCTAAAGTCTTACAGAGACTAAATACACAGAAACTAAAGAATGTAAGTTCATATAGAAAGTCATTCGTTTTGTGTGAGTGTGTATGTGTGTGCACGAGAAGGTAGGTGTGCATGTTTGAACATGCATGCATACGCAGTCATGCGGAGGCAGAAGTTAACCTTGGTGCCACGCCTTAGGAGTCATTCACCTAGTTTTGTGAGATGGCTATCTCTCTCTTTGACCTAGGGCTGCAATTCTCAGGAATCCCACTTTCTCAGCCTCACCAACATGAGGATTATATGCAAGTAACACCACACCCAGTTTTCCCCAGGGATGTGAGGGACTGAATTCAGGGCCTCAAACACGTGGCAAGCACATTGCTCACTGAGTTGCTCCCTAGCTCTAGGAAACGATCCATTCTCCTTTAAAGCCATTTGTTTTTCTTACCTTTAAGCAACTTATTTCTTACACATACTCGGAGATACCCCGTACAATTACTTATAATGCCTAAATACTTAATTGTGGATTTGGAAATAAATCTATCACCTAAGGTCCCCAAACTCTGAAATCCCTGAATAAGGGATTGAAGAACTAGCTGCACATACACCCTGGCGGCCCACAACTGTCCACCAGTTGTCTGTCCTTGACACAAAGGAAACAGTGTGGCCAGATAAGTTACAGAGTCAGGAGTTTGGGCCGAGCTTGTGAACTTCAGTAGTAGGGGTTAAGCCACCAAGCTGAACAACAGGAACCAATAGACCACTGGATAGCTTAAACTGGTGCCTTTCAAACAACTTGTACCATTTTCTTGTTGGCTCCTTAAGACCTAAGCGGTGTGGGCAGAAGTTTAAGAACTGATGTAGACCCAGGGACCACACAGTAAGAGGCAGCACAGTAAGGTATTCATGGATTGTTTTTTTTTTAGCTTAAATTTACCTTTGACATTCCTATCAAGTCTGTATAACATGAGCAAATCAATTCAAAAGACTCCAGCTTAGAAAGTCACTGCCCATGATGTAGTCTAGTTAATTTAGAACAAATAGAATTCAAGACTCAATTCATCAGAGCTGGGCAAGCTTAAATATCTTTTACTGTTTTATGGCATTATATTTTTAGTTTGGTTTCCTTCTTTGCTTGCTTGCTTGCTTGCTTGCTCGCTCCCTTCCTTCCTTCCTTCCTTCCTTCCTTCCTTCCTTCCTTCCTTCCTTCCTTCCTTCCTTCCTTCAAGCTTTCAATATCCTTACATTTTTGTTCTATTTTACCTTTGGGTTTGTCACTTAAGAATGTTGCCACAGTTGGCTTCATTTCTAATGTTATTTTTATATTTAAACATTTACCACGTTGTTGCACCTCACTTTTCAACCTAACGGGGCACCCAATGCATTCTGTTTTCTAATCTGATTTTCTAGTATCTGTGTGTCCACACATCTCTGCAACATCTCTCAGTGGTGTATCTTGGCTCACAAAAGGCTTCCTTAGTTGGATCTCCATTCTCACATTCTCACTAGGATTTCTGAACCATGGAGAAGTCTATGGAACAATTCAGTTGAGATGTATAAATTTTCTATGATGTACCAAATGAAAAGATAACACTATTTCTCTTTATTAAACTTTCTGTTGTTTGGAATTTTTTTTTTTAACTTTTATTGCATTATGATGAGAAAAGTTACATGATTTCAATTTATCTGAATTTGTTAACATTTAAAAACATATTTTAAGTAAATAGAATTGCATCACATTCTTGTTTCCTTTTTGTACCCCAACTCCTCCCAGAGACCCCCCTTTAATACTTACAATATCTTTTTTGTCATATTCTTTAAAATTTATAAAATATTATAACAGTAAAAATAAGTATTATAAAAGTTGTTTGATATAAAACAACAATCAATTTAACAGTCTTATGTAGATGCTTGTCTACAGCAATACTGAAAATACATGTTTTTCTCAATATAAATTTTAAATAACTCCAAACATATTAACTGTATATTTTAAAATAATACATCACTACTAGTATTTTCTTAAATGAACATAAATATATAGTCTTTTTGTTGGTTTGCTTGTTTTGTATTTAGGAGAGCTTAAAATCTTGGCTCTTACTGCGGTACAAGCCCAAAATAAGAACAATTTTTAGACATTGGATTTCATTGTAATAAGGCTGTACTTCAATGACCCTCACATCACCAAAGGATTTTACCTCCATCATAGCTAAGCTGAGAGTTGACAGTTCTGCTGCACCAAGGAATGAATTGTAGGCACGATTTTTTGGATACAGACTTCTTGCTATGGTCAAAGCTATTTGACTTGAGTGAGTGACTTTATTCTCAGCCCACAGAGAACAGGTTACATTCATTTAAGAAATGGTGTGTGTATTAAGATGGTCTATGTTTGGAAAAATTTTTAACTGTGTTTTTCCCCTAAAAACTTTCTGTCAATTTGTTGGTGCTACTAAAATTCATTTATTTTTTAATTACTTGTGGAGATTCTTCTGGAAAGTTCAATTGCAAAAATTTTAAATCCTCGGTGTATGCATCCTTACAAGTAAACAGTGTCCTCATTTCCATTTTAATTTCCATTTTGAGAAGAGGGGAATAGAAATATTTTTTTTTTCTGTAGCCCTGCCTTTTCCTAGCCTTTCTCCTTCTTTGAAACCTGTGAAGACAAAGACCTGGCAATCAAGGCCATCTTCCCAGGGCTGGCCACCAAGGTAGCCCTACAACACCCTGGCAAAGGTCACAGCAGGGGTCTCTTCTGATCTACAAACCACCGCACGGAAAAAATTCTGTCACTCAACTTCAGAGGGAAGAAGAATGCCAATGTAATTGAAAACGGAAAAACTCAGAGTGAATTCTTACTATTACTGTTCAAGTCTTCCCTTTGATCCTTTAGAATTTCTCTTAAAACAGGCTTTCCAGGGTGTAAGCAGGAGCTGCCACACAGCGCTTAAGTACTAAAGGGAGTTGGAAGTGCACAGGAGACTAGCTTGAAACCAAGTTTCTCAACCACCAATGTGGTAGTGGGGTAGGGGGAGCGGGGGTGTGGGGCTGGGGGTATGTGCGGGGGTGGGGGGGGTGTGGGGAGGAGGCACCGGCCGCATCTGATGCAAGCAATAGCTGAAACTACACATTAGCAGATGGGACCTCAAAACTGAAGGACCAGTATTGAGTATTAACTGAGAAGATGCAACATCTCAGACACAACAAAGACGCTTAGTGTGTTGTTAGTCAGTGGAAATGCCAGATTTTTGTTTGCATCCTGACCATTCACTCTGTTCATTTTAAAAAAACGGATGGTTCTAAAAAAAGAACGCAGATTTATGCATGAGGAGGACCACGCGAATACTCTAAGAACTGGCTAGTGCAAAATGGATTACTTTGCTGCTAATATAAAGGTCATATTGTAATAAATTTAATTATAAAACTTTTATAGTTAGTAATGTACTACACTATTGAAAAATAGAAATATTTAGATTCTACGCTGTCTCTTAATATTACAGAAAGCTAATTTTGTTACCAGCTTTAAATAAAAATATTGCAATCAAAGGAAATTAAACATCTCCCACGGAGTCAGTCAATATAAGGATGTAAATTCTCTATTTTGACATTAAAAGAAAAGAACAAATATGTAATGGATCTAGCTGTGATCTGGTATGTTAGTGAAGCAGATAAACGACCCCCTCATGCTGGGAGCACTTTAGGATCTCAAATCTATTACTCTTCTGAATTGATGTGTTATTATCTTTGGACATCTTTCACACTAGGAGGTGATCCCAGGAAGAAAAATGTCTTAAATGAAAAGCTTATAAGCAAGATAGTTTCCTCACTGCTACCTGAATTAATATGACTTATTAGCAAATGTACCAAAATTCGTTTGAAATTAAAAGCTCTGGATATTTTAGATCAAAATATTAGCAACTGCCTTCATATTAATTACATATTAATTATATATATTAAACATACAGTTATACTGACTATGAACATATAGTTATGGTGAGCACAGCATGATGTGCCGGCCAAACTCTGCAAACAATGAGGGATAATTATAGTTCGTGTGAAGGTAATTGGGGAAAATACTAGGAAATGTTTTAGCACCTCGACCAGTTCTCATTCGTCTGTGCAAGTAGAGCTACCTAAATTACACTTAAAACATAATCCGGCAGTATGAAATATATGGGGCTTTACCAGGTAAAGAGGCCTACATCTAAAATCACAGGGCTTGGGAGACTAGGGGAAGAACAGTCAGTTGTAAGCAAGCATGGGCTACATAAAGAGACCCTGGTCCAAAACAAAAACAAAAATAAAAAAAAAACAAAGACAAAAATAAAAACTAAAACCAAATAACCAAAACAAATCCAAACAAAAAACTCTAAATAAAACAAAAAATCTAACACTTCCCAACGATACACCTCACCTTTGTTATAGTTCATGGTAGTTAGGTATGCTGGAATCAAGTGTGAGGACGTCACAAACTTTGCTTGGAAATGGTAAAGTTATTTTTGTACTATTATTACAAAGGCTCAAACAGATGATCAGTATTTGTTTCACAGTTATTTTAACAGCATAGTCATGATTTCAAGTTAGATGAGTCTATGTTATAAATATCTTTAGATTTAGTATATCAATCACACCTACTGAGGGCAGTTAGCATGTGCCAAATGTGTTCACATGAAAGGGAAAAAGAACATATTAAAATATAACATGTGCCACTTGGACAGAACTTTATTTATTATTGATTCATTTAATTATTGATAGTCATCTATGCTTAAAATTGCTCAGAAACGTTCTCTCAGTACACTTGAGAAGTGAGCTGAAGAAGATTTAGGCTGTAGATGAAAGGCTTTTGAAGAATAAGAGCCAGTCTGGAATGCAAGATATGTTGATAGCACCTCAGTATGAACCAAGACAGTCTGAGAGGGAGAGGGAGAGGGGTAGAGAGAGAGAAATGGGGGGGAGGGAGGGAGGGAGGGGACAAAACACAACAGAAAATAAATAGTTCAAGGGGTGGAAGAGGTTGAGGCAAGGCTATTCACACCTAGATGGTAACTAGCCTCCATGACACGTGATCAGATTTAAACGTCACAAAGTCCCCACTATGGGAATTATAAAGTCTACTAAATTCAGATATGAACAGAGACAAAAATGAGGGTGTTGACGCACCCCCCCCCCCACCCACACACACACAAAAGGACTGAGCCATCTCTCTGGCCCTTTTTGTATTTATTTATTTATTGACTTAATTTTTTAAGCTTTTACTTATTTGCTTCCAGCTTCTCATATGTACACCTTGCATACTGGCCACTGTGCATCTCCTCCTTGCTGGCCCCTGTCCTGCCTCTCCCTCTTCAGTTCTTCAGTTAGCAAGGCCCTAATGCTAACGGGCATCATGAAAGAAGGGGAGGAGAAGGGGAGGGGCTGCGATGCCCTCACCTTTTAGTAACTGCTTTGTGAGGGCTCCATTGAGCACATAATTCTTCAAAATCTTTGGGGGTGGGTTGTGGTGTGATCTTGGAAATTGATTTTAGCCACATACTGGCTAGTCATTTGCCTACGGCAAATTACCTAGAGTTAGAAAACTTCAAAGTGAGATGAATCTACAAATGAGACAAGGGTTCACATTTACTGACCATACCATGTTAACGAACATTATCATTAACTAACACACTAAACACACACACACACACACACACACACACACACACACATATACACACAAATACAAATAGAGATATACAGAGACACACATACACATACAGATATAGACATATACACACACACATACAGAGACACACATATATACACACACATACAAACACACATACACGTACAGATAGAGATATACACAGACACACACACACACATTTTGTTTGCTGTGGACATAGGGGTTTACTATGCAGTCTTGGCTGGCCCAGAACTTCCTAGGTAGAACACACTGCCCTTGAATTTAAGGAGAACCTGCCTCACAAGTGTTGTGATTAAAGATTGTGCCACCACACCTGACAAGAACATATTTTTTTTAAAAATGAATGCTTATCTGCTCCAGAATGATTAGACAGCATAGCTTAGCGATTCTTAGCCAAGTCTTGTGGTGCAGACCTGCAACCCCAGTGATTTTACAAGCTAGGGCAGAAAGACTTCTAGTTCAAGGCTTATGTGCTGGTACAGAGTGAGTCCAAAGCCAGCAGGGGCGATTTGATGGGTCCCTGTCCCAAAGTGAAGAAAAGCTCACTCAGGATGCAGCTCGATGGGGGAGTACATACCAGGTTAGGCCCTGGGTTCCATACCCTGAAGTAAACTAAAACAATCTACCCCTCAAAACCCTTCAACTCGGAGTGAATAATGCAAGCGCTTCGATTTGGGAACACCCATACGAATAGATGACTCTTGCTCAGACCATACACTACCATAACAATTTCCAAATTTCCTAAATTACTCGGGAATTTCTGTAAACACGGTGGGTTTCAAGATAAGATGAAACAAAGATAATCTATAAGATTAATTCCAACTTTGAAATTTGTCCTGAAATGTAACTCAGTTTTTTCAAATGTGGTCAGGGAGATGGGGAGACAGCTCGATCAGTAAAGTGCTTGTTGGGCCAGCAGGGGGACCTGAGCTGGGATCCCCAGCACTACATACAAAGACAGGTATGGTCGCGTGAGCCTGCAGTACCAGTGCTGGGGCGGTAGGGAAGGATTCACTGACCAGTGGGCTCAAAACGTAAGACATTGACAGAAGAAGACACTTGACTTGATCTCTGGCTTTCACATGTACGGGACCACACATGTGCACACCTATCTGTACACAACATACACACAGAGCAGTCGTGATATCTCGACATCTTCAATAGCAAGCCATGTTTTCAATGTTCACGGTGAAAAACTTGATGATGATAACAATGAAAATAATGATATTGCAGAATGTATGAATGAATGAATGAATGCAAATTTAGGCTTTATTTCCTGATCTACTATGGCAACGTATCTCAAGTAATGGCTTCCTCATATTACTGTTGACTTTCTGTAAAATAAAAACCCATGCTTGAAAATGGCCTCATCTACAAAGTCACTCCAGTTCAACTGAGACTTTGGTGGCTACCATCTAACTTGTCAGCATGATCTTTTGTGGTCGGGGGTATGACTTTACTTGTTCTTTATTGCCTTGGCAGTGGCTTTTGCCTTTGAAAATGCTCAATCAGCTGTTTTAAACACATGGGAGAAGAAATGACCTAAGGAAAGCAAAGAAACACAAGGGCTATGAATGTTGCTTGAGACATTTCAGTGAAACTTTATAAAGCCTTTGTGAAGCATGATCAATCCTAGTTGATGGGAAAAATAAATAAATAAATAAACAAACCACATGAGAGCACCAAGGCCAAGGTGATGTAGTTCACCGGATGTCGAGATGTTCATCCAGACCTGTCTCAAAGCCCAAGCTCACTCCACACACCATGACCAGAAAGTGGCAAGAATATATTACTCAGGATGTGGTTGCGACAGGAGGTTTTTGAGTACTAGCATTTTAAGTGGTTCTCATATGAGCTGAGATACAATATCATAACGTGGGTCACATCAGGATCAGAAGGTTATAAAATGAAATCGATGAGGCTTAGCTGGTTGAGAGCATGTTCAAGAATTTCGTTCTATGGGCCAAAAAGAAAGGGTTCTCAGATTGGTGTAGCAGAAAGCAGGCTCTTCCTCAGGCTTGAATTTAGAGGAGAAAGATAAAAGGAGGCCAAAGCAAACCCCGGGAGAGCAGGAAGGACATGTGGATGTGCCTGGCAGGGTAGCTACTGGGTGGCAACAAAACCAGAGGATGAAATTCTGGGGAAAACACTGTGGTAAAATTGAAGAAACATGAACTATTGGAGAAGGTTCTGTATGGAATCATCATGTAGCAATGGTAAGTGAAGACAAAGGACTCATCCATGCAAAATCCCTAAATGCATACATAAAAAGCTTCACACAAAGAGGACAGAAGTCCACAGACAATGGGAAGAGGGTGAAAGGTTGAATCAAGGAAACCTCACTAGGCTGCTGCTGAGGGAGAAGTCTTTGAGGACGAGGTCATATTCAGAACAGGGGCCCAGCTAAATCCCAGTCACCAGCTACAACCCAGAAAGGGGCTTCCACGATGCTTTCCTTTGATCATGCTCAGACAAGAGTAGAAATGTGTTAGAAGTTACTAGGAATTTGTTTCCCTAAATAGTATGAAAATTAGTTATATATGAATATTTTATAAAATTACTGGTTATCCAGAACCAAATATTATCTGAATATACAATATTAAAATGTGTGGAAATTATTTCAAAAATGAATTAGGCTAATAAATAAATATTGCTAATATATATTTTCTTTGTATCTTAATGTGTCACTAAAAGAAAAGAAAAGAAAACAAAAAACCAACCAAACAACCAAAAAAAAAAAAACAAACAAACAAAATCAAATCTGGTTCACTCCAATTAATATAAATAACAAGACCATTTGGTCATAGAGCAGCTTTACCTGGCAAAAGCACATCAAATCTTTTCACATCTTAAATAAATCTCAGAACTGTGTTCTAACTTCTAAATGATGTGGAGACATTTGATGGTGCATGAAAGCTTTTACTGTTTCACTCTGAACATTTACTGTTTTAGTTAATTGAATGTTTCAGGCATATGAGCACTTGTCTTTCATTATTATTGGAAGATTATTTTCTTAAGTACAAAAATAAGACACTTGGGGTTCCTACCTGAAACAAATCCGCATATTTCTTGAACAACGACAAGAAAAGAAGCAAGAGATTTTATTCTGCTAAAATTAATCATAGTTTAATTTTATGCTTGGCCTACCTCACACATAAAGTGAGACATGAATATCCCAGGTAAGAGAAATACATTTCTCAACTTCTGGGAAAGCAAAAGAGATACTTTGTTCAATTGTTAACCAATTAGGTGTCCTTATCTTATGTCTAGGCTTGCTACTGTCATTTGGTCATTACCTAAAAAACAAGAAAATTCATGTGCTGGGAGCTTCATTTACATTATATCCTGAAAACAACATTATTCTGAGAATATATTATTAGTACTTTGAAAATTGTCCTCAGAGCCTCCATCAACTCAGGCTGCTACCATTCCTCTTGGTTTCCCACAAGAACTAGATGGTAAGACTTCACTGCTGAAGATGTCACACACTGTGACTGTAAGAAACTGAGAAATTAAGCTAGAAGTGAGTTGGAAGCTTCTCCCTGCTGGAAAACTTTCCTAAAGGCAAGAAAGCCAGGCAAGCTGATAGGGGAGAAAAGACACCAGTTGTCTAACCTGTCAGTGACCCGTTTGAACTACAACACTAACCAGCTAGGCAAGGTGAGCGCACTACGTCAGTAACGGAATCTCTGTCATGTGGGTAACCAAATACTCCAATTGGATTTGAGACCCATTGGGCAGGTGTGAATTCACACCCTCTACAGGAAATAAAGTCAAAATCCAAGTTTAGCTAACCTGATAGGATATCAAATTCCTTGAAATATTTTTGTTTATACATGTAAACAAGTGCTTTTCTCACTCTTGATCAGAGAAGTTTCTCTCTGTAATGAACAGTGGCGATTGCATGAACCCACTGCTGGCTATTCAAGTTACTGAGAATGAGGGATTATTGCAAGTTGGGTCATAAATAGGACATTTCTTCTATCACCAACATAGGCTCAAGAAAAACTGTAAAAGAGTGGTAGGAAAAAAAAATCTAAGAGCCAAAAGACAGTTAAAGGCCTGAGAAATCCTATCCCTTGCAAATGACCCAGCCAATCAACTCCTAGCAGCTGTGGATGTTTGAGCTGGGTCTGCATGGCTGTCAAGATTCAGCCATGGATAGAGGAGAAGCTCATTGGCTCCTACCCCTCCCTGCTAGGCTACTGGCTGCTGATGAATTCTGGGAAAGCTAAAGTCCTTGTCTTCAACTAGGTACCCAGTGGTGAGAGTTCCAACCCCCTGGTCACTGGGATGGCACTGGTTAAGCTTTGTGGATCACAAAACAAAACAAAAGAAGTTATAAACATAAGAACGAGGCTTGTAGGGATGAGAAGTATGTGTATATGTGGGGGCGGGGGTTGGAGTCCTAGAAATGCACCATATTGATATATGAAACTATCAAAGGAACAAGTTTAATTAATTTAAAAATGGGACTAGGATTAAAGGATAGGTCTATGAGAATCAAAAGCATTCATTCATTCTTCCCATGATGCTGCACTGTGTGTGGTTTGTATTTCTCCCGCACCCAGTGCCTTCCAAAACCAACTCACCAAATGACCTTCGTTTATAGCTGCTGTTAGTTTACAGTCGATTTTCTTGGTTTAATTATTGGCATGATGCCTGCTCTATAGCCAAGTTAAATCTATGGCATTATAATAGGTTAGTAGTAATATCACATTAGACAAATCTTGAATTTGCTTTCACTAGTCTTTGTAACCGCCTGTGAGTTTTTGGCTTAGACGTTCTTGGACTGGATGCGGTATTTCAGTGTGGGAAAAAATGTTTGGGAGGCTCCAACTCTTATACTCGAGACACAGAGAACCACTCTTTGAGTATCTTCACAACCACATTTTGGTTTTGTTTTATGTTTTTACGAATTTAAGTTTATCTTCAATATAATATTTTCACCATAATGATTCAATTTTAACTTCTGTAATAAAGACTTATCTAATCTGCCATGTTTTCCTTTTTTTAGTGGTTGGGTCAGGTCTGGGGGCTCTGCATATACTGAGTGCTCTGCATATACTAAGTGAGTGCTCTACCTCTGAACTACATCCCCAAACTGGTATGCTAACCTCGCCTGATATTGCAAGAAAAAGACAAATAAACAGATATTTACACATTGCTTTGGAGCTTCTGTGTGAATGAATAAACAAATGATTAATGTTTAAATAATTTCTGTAAATCAAACAGAAACTAGAGACGTTCAAATTCTTAGTTACAACTGCGCTCAATCATAGGCTATCTTCACATTTGATTTCCTACACTCCTCATCCCAGGACCAAAGCACGAGAGGGTTACAATTAACTTCACCCTTTGGGATGTAATTTTGCATGTTGGGGACAACAGAGGTTTATGTTGGAGAGGTGTTCATGTTTGGGTGAGGTGCGTGGTCCACATGGAGGTGAGCCACCAATGGCAGCAGTTCGAAAGGTGCTTCAAGTACCCCCCAGCAAACTCTTCTGCAATGCATTCTCTCATTCGTCATTTTCTCTTTCTCACAAATGCCCATCTATCCCACCTCTTGATAGATCCTTTAAAAAATACTCTCAGTTACTGTAAAAGACTATGCTGTATTGCTCTGGGAGCCAACTGGCTTTTATTAATTACATCATAATTTTAGAAAAGCTTACTTTAAAGAAAATGATGGTGAAACCCCTTTCTGCTTAAGATTTTCCTAGCCTAGGACCAGGTCTGATTTTAAAACGTGTGTTCAATAGCTCTGGCCTATCTCTTCCACCTCTTTTCTAGAGTGTGACAGTCTCTTTCCCCACAGGAGTCCCTGACTGTCCCCCAGCTGCCTTCAACAAAGGAGAGGCCACAGCCAGTCAATTTAAGTTAATGGGCTACCTGCCCGGGCATATTTCACTTGCAGCAATAGCTGTGACTACAGAGGGGTCTACACTTACTGCCTAGCTAATGACAAGCATTCCCTTCTCGCTCAGGAGGGGGATGTCCAACTTTTCAGGTGGAAACTCTTCTCTTGGCATTGTAAAGTCACGATGTGTGAGAGATTGCCCGTAGTTTTTGCAGGCAAGGTTGACTCAAGCCTGGTGTTTGTGTGATGGTCTTGCTTTTCCTTAAGACCATTTAAAAAATACAGAAAAAAAGAGCAATAATAATAATAATAATAATAATAATAATAATATAGTGAGTAAGCAATACTTCTACCTAAGTACTCTGTTTTTTTAAAAATGCATAGCCATTGATCTTACATGAAAGAAGCCCAGGGCTTTCAATAGTCAAATTACAAATGCACTAATAAAGAGGTAATTTAATATGCAACTTCATGCATTAATAATTAGCTAAACAGGACTGAACTGCTAGATAAAAAGCTACAGCAAGATAACTAATGAACTATCAAGGCCAAAATAGACATCATAATAAAGTGAGACTTTAATAAATCATTTATTAAATGGCTAGAAATGAACTATTTTGTTAATATCTAACAGGTAACTACTCAGCTCCTTAAATCATAGATAGAAACTAGGGGCCTGAAGACAATTAACTTTATAATCACTGAGGGTCAAGAATTGTCAATGAGTTCCTGCACTGGCCCTTGAAGGGCTATGGCTGGTCTAGATGAAATCTAAGCGTTGCCTTGATGCCTGTATATTCTTGTAGCAGCTATCATAACACACAGAAGCAGCAGAAGTACAACACAGAGAACAATAGACTGGCTGTAGGCTATCAGCACCCTAGAAGTTAACACTCGCAAGTGCAAGCAACTGAACTTAAAGGGGAAGGCACTAGTGAGGGTCATTGCTCAGGACTGTGTGTTGGGGCCGGCTGTTACAGATTAAGGCAATTTTGAACTTCTAAAGCTAATTCGGATCTCAATGTGAGTCTCACACATCTGAATCTCACTGGAGGCTGCAAAAGGAGCCAAGCCAGTTACCAATGTAGAAAAGTGGAGTGGGTGATAGTATTGATTGTCCCCAGAAATAGCAAATAATAAATTCATCACAGAAAGAAAATACATATTTTTGTGGAAGCAAGAAATTGCCTAGTGAAAAAAAATGCTTTCTAATAAATCAAAATTAAAGCTATATTGAACTATGTAGGACAGGGCAGGAAGACCTTGATTCTTTCTGGACTAATTCATATAAACTGTAAATGTACAAATTACTGAGATTTTTTCATGAATTATTTCAGGTAAATTTTACCAAATATTATCTACAGAGAAGAAAAGGCAAAAAGTTAAGGAGAAGAAAAATCTATATCTATAACTGACTTTTACACCTTATAGCTTATAACTTTTAAATGATAGAAAAATGATCAGTAAACAAGTACGTGTGGAAGCTATGTAAGCGCCCGGGATGAAATGGCACACTAGATCTAAGGCAGACAAAAGCCTGGATGAAGTTATTAATGAAGCTGAAACTGAGCTTAAGAAGCACACTCAATGGGGAACCTTAACTAAAAAACAACAAGAAAAAAAAAATCAATGATAAATAAGACTGCTTTTTCACCTCGAGAGTTCCAACCAAGTGAGACTATTAAAGAAACCACAGTAGAACTGTCTCAGTGCAGTGTGAGATTTCTACTTTGCAGCTTAGGGTTATTCACGGAGTGCCTGCAAGTTGAACTATCATTTCTTTTTATTAGCACCACCGTAAGGGGTGAACCCCGGTTAATGAGAACAACAAAGCTCACTCCAGGTTAGGGCTTGTTAACACAGCACACAACTGTTAAATGCATTACTCTTTCCACTTATTAGTGAGATAATATTAGCCGAGAAACTCCTCCCCCCCCCCTCACCAATCCATTCATGAAACTGTCATCCCATTGATGACGCATTAATGGTACCAAAGTGGAACCAAAAGCCTTGGTAGCTGCTTCCCTTGGGAATGATTTTATAGACGGAGAGGATGGATTGTCTTCTAACCAGCCAGTTTGCTTCTGAAATTCCATTCACTCAAAATTCTTCCATGGCAAGGAAAATCAAGGGCGTACCTTATCTGTGTCAAACATGTTTTTAAGTCTCACCACCGTAACCCCTGACTTCAAGGATTACTGACTCTCTTTCATGGGCAATGTGTGAATCTTCGGTGTGAAACAGTATCACTCCAGTTAAACACCTTTCTGATGATTTAACTCAGCATATTTCATAAATCTTTGTCAAGACAATTATTTTCAGCTACGATACGATACAATTATCC
Source organism: Montemys delectorum (assembly GCA_019843815.1). NCBI lineage: Eukaryota > Metazoa > Chordata > Mammalia > Rodentia > Muridae > Montemys > Montemys delectorum. The sequence goes on along the minus strand of JADRCD010224831.1, from coordinate 26,967 downwards.
ATATTCAATTTGATGACTCAACTGGAAAATTACTTTTTTCCTAATAAAATTTACAAAATGACAATAGTGAATCAGTGCTGGCTAGTTGCTCAGTGGGTACTAATTAATTAAGCCAGGTAAATTTAGGTCCATGCTAATAACCTTGGGAGGAAAAAAAAACCCATGTACATGATTCTTTGTCTTGCATGAAGGGAACGCTTCTGTTTCCTTACTTTTCTTTCCATTTCTTTTCCTAATTTCTCCCAGAAGAGAAATACAAAATAAACAATAAAACTCAACTACTCTTAGCTGGCGGTGCAGATAAAAAACTAAGAGTTCCTTGTAACTTTGTTAAGGTAGACAGTGAAAGAAAAGACAGAATGATTTTTACTGTTTATAACTAACAGTGAGAACCTTCTGCTATTCCTCCTTGGGGCAGAATTGGTATAGATCATATAACCGATGGCGAAAAATAACAGTGTATTCATCATTTGATGGCTTTCTCCACCGACAAGCTCATTTAAATGCTGGAGTTAGCCATGGGCTCTGCGTTTGGCATTGGTGGGGAAAAGGCCATTCTCTGGGTTCAGAGTTCACTATTTCTGAGCTTTTATATGGTGATAATGCACTTCCTCTGAGCCTAATAAAAAAAGCTAGTGAATCATAGGAATAAACGGCAGCCATGGTAGAGGATGCTTGCTGCCAGGCTGCCCAGAAAAGACCAACAAGGAAAAGCCTAACACTTTGTTCATACAACCCACAACACAAAGGCGCTAATGACTGTCCCAGTGCTGTCCACAGAAAAAAAAAACACAAGTTTTATCAGCCAGGGGATATTAAATCGCCAAGTTGGATTAGCTTAGGATAATTTTCATCAAGTTAGATTTTTGTAGAAGCAGACATCCATTGTGACCTGGCCCATGCTGGAAGTTATAACTTCAGAACCTTTTTCAGAACATACTATCAATACATTGGAGATGGATCCAGAAGACAAGAAATGCATCAAAATATTTTTTTGGGGTGTGTGTGTGGTTGGGTTCCAGATAACCACTTGTCTGATTACAACCAGAGAACAGAATTTTTAGGGGTATGGATTCTGCTCCCTGTCAGGGAAGAATTTCCCAATAGAACTAAGGAGGAGTCTCTGACATCGTTACCCAGACCTCATTGGTCGTGGGCTCTGTATCATGGGAAAAGGGCATTTCTTTAAGGGTCCCACAGACCTTTGAGTATCTTGGAAAATAATGCAGGAATGAAGCTTAAAGAGTAAGCCTGCTTCCCCTTCCATTGCAAGAAAGTAAATATATATATATATATATATATGTATATATATAT